>APFE031632829.1:0-16781 GCA_000404065.3 Pinus taeda | reverse complement strand
CTATTGTTGTCCAGAGCTATCTTAAGGAAACAATGACTTCCTCCCTACTAAGGAAATCACAATTTTCAGAGGAACAATCCAAGGATACACTTTATCTTAAAGAGTGAGAGGTCTCATCACGAGCCAGCTTATCATAATCACAGATATTATAACTTGCCGACTTTGCCAATACTGCATACCACAACAGGGCAATGATTCAAGATTGTTGCAATCAAAAGGCAAGGGGTTTCATCACGAGCCAGCTTGTTCAGCAAAGTTATAAATCAATTGAATGACTGTGTCATAAATTGGCTATCAAACCAAGACATTGTTCTTTAAGAGTAAAATAAAATCAATGCAATAAGTGTGGATGTGGATTCTTCTTTGAGAATTGTAGGTTTCTTTAAGTAGGATACAGGATCATTGCTGGGTAACAGACCCTGTCGAGGCTATGAACGCCTACTGGCAGCAGAGGCTCTACCTACGACAAATGAGCATATCTAAAACTGCTTTACAGAGAAGACTTTGTTTTATCTTTATAAACCAAGTAATGACTGATGTAAATACAAGGACTAGCTTGAGGAAGAAAATAATCAAAGTTGAAAATAGTTGAAACAAAATATCATTGACAGGTTAAAGCATAATGTACTTTATCTTTCTATAATAAAGTTTAACTTTCTGGAAAATTTTCTGTTTTGGAAGTTTGGAAAATTCAAAAGAAAGACAGAGATAACTGGTTCTTCCAAGTGAATCGCCAATTGTTGTGGCCACCAACAACCCCCCTTCTTATTTAGCGTTATTACTAATACTAAATAAGTGGGGACCCTTAGTCAAAAAATTTAAAAAATGAATCAGTGCTAACATTTCCTTTTTAATAAACCTCACCATCATAAACTTAGGAAAATACCTTTGCAAAATCTAAAAAAGCTTAAGTTTCATGGTGAGGAAAGATAAAGTCACTCCTTAAGGAATATCGCATCGCAGAAAGGATAAGAGGATGCCTTCTTACAAGCCAAACTCTAAGTATGCGAGATTGCGATGCGAGATTACATAATGAAAAACAAATATCGCATCACATGCCTTCAAACGCACTTCCGCTGGAAAACCGCAGAAAACACCGATATGCGATGACGCATATCACAAAATTGCACATCGCAAGAAATACATTAACACGAAATAAGCACATACTGGGATTACACGATGTTGCGACAATGCGATATCGCGATATTGTGATAGAGCGACAAAGCGATCTTACAAAAGAATGACAGTGTGATATTGCGATATTGTGATCTTGCGATAATGAGATACAACGATCTGCGATATTGCGAAGCAAATCGCAGAATTACTCCATCGCAAAATCTCTCAGCTCACTCTTCGAAAATTGTTTCATAAAATGAGACCTGGTTATGCGCTTTAATGCTAATTAATGAGGTAGTTGCCAGTTGTTAATGAAATACGGTTTTGTGTTTATCCAAAAACCAGTTCATGTAAGGTGATACACTTTTGCGTGTCTTTGGCATTTTAAAGCTTTCCTGTCATTATTCCTTATTATTACTCTCACCTCACTTGTAAACTGCAGGAACAAAAAACAAAGAATTATATGAAGCAGTATATAGGAAACTATGGAGAAGAAAGGCAAGGCTCCGATGTCTGAAGTTAAAGAAATGGCACCTTTGTACACAAACACCACATGCAACAGAGATGTAGGTAGTTCCACTTGGAAAGGCATGTATAATCTACTTGAGAAATAGAATCCTAAGGTAATGGGGGTTACGACTACTGCAGGCTCACAGAATCCTTTTGAAGCATTAGTTGCAGACTTAGCTTGTTCGTTCCTATACCAGCTAGCGACGAGGCCTAAAATTATCCCCTATATAGACATGGTTAAATGGGTACTGGACAACGCTGACATAAAAAACAGACAGTTTAAGACTCAGGGTCAAGAGCTCTCGGAATCATTATTTTCACAAAATTTCAACTTTACATCCACTACAAGAAAGCATGCAAGAGGCGAAAATCGCACCAAGGAAGCCCGGATTAAGAAACAGAGGTAGTTTCCGATGCGCGATTAGCTTCTCGAAATGGAAAGTTTCTAATTGCTCAGCTACTTGTAAGTCCCAGAAATTCGGAAAAAAGTATGTTAAAAATAAAAGGTAAATTTTGAATCCGAAAATTAGCGTTAATGGTCAGAAATATCCTCAAAATTATTTAGTGAAACCACACAGTCAGTATATTTTTTTTTAACGAAGTCAGGTACTTTTGTATTATAAAAAACAGAAACATAGTTCTATTACATTACTGTCATAAGTTTGGGCGAAGAGGATCAAAACCGGGTGCGCAGACCCACTTTCCTCGTTTCTGCCTCTATGGTAATTGAAATTGAAGAGGGAACGACTATATTGCCTAACAAAAGCGCCTCCTATGTAGCAAAATTTACAATGCATGGATTTTAGGGGAGTTTCTGGGTGACCGAGTCATCGGGCATGGGATCTTTCTTGGCACTTGCTTTGGTGGAAGCTGAAGCTTGGTAGCTCTGTGTGAGAGTTTTGATCTGTTCTATTGCTTCCTCTAAATGACTACACCTTCCTTTCAGGCTTTCTATTTCTTCCTTCTGCTTCTCCAGTTTCTTGTGCTTCGATCTGCTGTCGGATTCATAGTCGCTCTTCAGCTCGTTGAAGTGTTTGACAAACCTGTTGATCATAACTGTGTGAGCCTTGCACATTGTGCATTCTTTGTTGAAGAGCTGGTCCATGGGTTTAATAACTCGCTGTTACACGTTCGGGTTGCCTTGTTGATCCTCCATGTTGCTGAGTTGATTGCAGGAATCTGAGTGGTGGGAAGAGTGGTGAACAGCGTGGAGAAGGGGATTTAAGAGGAGAGCAATATTGGGGGAGTGAATCAGAGGGGAGTAGAGCGGATGGCGATGGAGGCTGTGGAGAGGGAGTAGCAAAACAATGACCAAGCCTCTGCAGCTACCCAGAAACCCGAAGTCAGTAAGAAGAAAGAACTCAGAGCTAAAAAAAGCGATTACCAGTAACGAAGAGCAAGGCTCTGCGTCCCTCCAGTTGTTGGCGGTTTTCGGAAGGTGTCCCCGCTTGTAGATGTCGTGGAAGAAGACTCGTCCTGTACTGATCCAGAGGACCGAACTGTGGAGCTGTTGGATGCTTCGCTTAGTGCTGGAAGCAGGGGGGCGGAGCAACTGACTCTCACAAACGCTCACAAGGATTACACCATCACGCTCGACATAGACCACTATTCCTGACTGAGACTGAAGGAGCAATGAAGATCTGAGAAAGCCGGAAGGGGAAGGGGGGATATAAAGGGTGAGGGGAATGCATTCATGATGCCTGAGCGAGATTTTTTTTGCTTCAGAGACCGAGGGAGGATCTGGCTTCAGATTTGAAGTGCGATCTCCAGGGGGACTGAGGGGACACTTACCTAAAAAGTCAGGGTAAAATTCACGGGGAGGGTGAGGGAGCATGGCGCTAAAGTCGAAGGAAATGATGGGAGGCGACAGCATGAAGAAGGATGGAGGATCGAGGTAAGAAGGACCGATGCTGAAGTGGATTTTTTGACAGTTTTTGGGAGGGCTGACCTGATGGCTCAGCTGACATGGAGGGATCTTATGGGATTGCTCTTTCATAGGTTCTGTCATCCTCACGTACCTGGCCTTGCTTCCTTTTGACTGCTTCATTTGCTATAAAATCCGCCTCTGCGTTGTGATCTCTGAGAACATGCAAGAAGGTTATTTCCCCCATGTCTCTGAGATTGTCTATAATCCTTGCTCTGGTGTTGTTGAGACCTTCCTTTATGAATTCTTTCCCTGTGTTCATAGATGATATGATGATGGCCGAATCCCCTAGGATGATGGCGTTCCTCAAGCCCCTTTTGGATAGAATTGTGGAACCTAGTAGCAGACTATAAGCTTCAACTGCATTGTTTGAAGCTTTCCCAAGACCCCATTCATATCGACAAATGGATGTCCCATTGTGGTCTTTTATTATGCCTCCTACTCCTGCTGCTCCAGGGTTGTTCTTTGATGCTCCATTAAAGAAGAGAGTAGGGCGGTTTTGGGCGCGTATCCATTGGAGTATCTCTTCTTTGGTTCCCCTGAGCTTCCAGATGGGTTGCTTCTGGTGTGCTTTGCTCTTTGGGGGAGGATTTTGGGTGTGGCAAATGTTGAATTTATTTTACGAGTCCTTTTCTTCTTGAGCCCAGCTCGTCTGATCTGGAGTAGTTATGGAATTCACACTCACCGCTTCGGATATGTTGGCAATTGTCTTTGCTATTATAGTGACCACTTTTGGTTGTATGTTGTTGAAAACATAGTTGTTCCTGGCAAGCCAGAGATTCCAGCAAAGGGTGGTGGGGATGCACTTCCAAACACTGATTAAATTGTTTTTTCCTTTTCTTGGATGAGGAAAGTCTTTTTTCCAATTTTTCTGAAGGATGTGCACCTGATTGTAGTTTCCTCGGGCTTCCAGGGGGCTTGCTAGCTAATTCCAACAGCTCTGAGCGAAAGTGCAGAGGAGGAAGGAGTGTTGTATAGACTCCTCCTCTACTTTACAGAAGCAGCAGATCGAGGGACCTTGGATTCCTCTCTTCCTCAGGTTTTCTGCTGTTAGGATTTTCCCTTTTAAAAGGGTCTAGTTGAAGTGTTTTACCTTGGGGATGCATTCTGACTTCCAAGTAGGTGTGTGGAGGTTCCAATTAGCTGTAGGATTTCTGTTTTGGAGAGATTTGTACCCTTCTCTAACTAAGAAGGGCCCTCCACATGTATCCTAGATATATCTGTCTTCTTTCTCTTTATTGATTGGTGCTAATCCAGAGAGGGAAGACTTCAGGTTGTGCCATAACTCTTTGAGATCCTGAGGTAAATGCTGCTCTTTCCAATCTCTCCATCTATTTTGATTCCATGAAGAGATGTCATACAAAGTGGTTATCCTTCGGTCTTCCATCCATTCCTATAAAGGCCTGAGCTCTTGCAGTAGGTTCCTTGGATTGGAATTCATTATTCTGTCTGCTCAAATCTTGGTGTTCTTTCCATTTCCTGGGAGTTTGGAGACATTTTCTCTGAAGTGGGGCAGGACTTTCTTAATTAAGTGCCACACCGGAGTGCAGGGTCTGTCTACTATGGAGTCATTGAGGATGTTGGAGTTTGGGCCGCTGAGGTATTTTCTTTTTATTGTCTCCACCCACCACGATCCCTTTCCTGAGATGATCTTCCAGATCAGTTTGAGCCCCAGAGCCTGATTAGAGAGACTTGGAATTTTTATAGAGAGACCTCCTTTTTCATAAGGGAGGGTGACTTGGCCCCAGTTGATTAGGCTGAACTTCTTTGTGTCCTACTTTCCTCCCTGCCAGAGGAAGCTTCTCATTATAAGTTCCATATGTTTGTGGATGCTGGCGGGGGCCATAATTACCGCATATTGGTAGATTGGGAGACCTGAAAGGACAGCCTTTATGAGGATAGTTCTGCCTGCTAGGTTTAGCCAGGAGACTCCCCAACTCTGAAGGAGGCTTCTCATCTTCTCTATATGTTTTGTCCATACCTATGCTTTGATGTGCTCCTTTGCCAGGGGTAAGCCCAAGTAAGAGAAAGAACTCCAGTTTCTTTGAAGAGGGATGTCTAAAATTTGGGATATACTTTGTTGTATCTGATATGGAACGTTCCATGTGTAAATTTTACATTTCCTGTTGTTTAATTTGCCCCCGGATACCTGAAGGAAAGCATCCAGAACTCTTTTGAACCTCCTCGCCATCAAATTGGAAGCTCCCCCAATTAAAAGAGTATCATCCGCGAATAGCGAGTGATTTATCTCCTTTATTCCTCTTTCAATGCATATACCCGTTATCTCTCTTTTGAGGCAGAGATTTTCTAGGTGAACACTTAGAGTTTCTGCCATGATAATGTAAAGGAAAGGGGATAGTGGGCAGCCTTGCCTTAAACCCCTGGAACTTCTGAAGAAATTGCTCGGACGACCATTGATCATCGGGGCGGTCCAAGAGTTGGAGATACACCCACTTATGATGCTGACAATATTTGAGGAGAAACCGAATTTTTTTGGGGCTGCTCTTAAGAAGGAATGGTCCACTCTATCGAAGGCGTTGGCCATGTCCAACTTAATAATCATTCCTCGTTCTCCTTTGTTGAGACTGCTGTGAATGGCTTCCTGTATTAAGATAACATTATCAATGATCTGCCGCTTTGGGACAAAACCTCCCTGGTTCTCGGAAATTATAATAGGAAGGAGGTTCTTGAGCCTGTTGGTGATTATTTTTGTTATGATCTTGTACGAGACATTGCAAAGGGATATGGGGCAGAATCTATCAAATGATTTGGGGTTTGCTTCCTTGGGAATCAGAGCAATGTGCGAGGACTTAGTGTTATCCCCCAGCTTGTGCTTTCTAAAGGCGTTTTTAACCATTCTCACGAAGTCCTTCCTTATAGTTTCCCAGTGCTGCCTGAAGAATGCAACAGTGAAGCCGTCCGGCCTCGGAGCCTTATCTTGTTGCATGCTGAAGGTAGCTTCTCTAATTTCTTCTTCAGTGGGGTCTTGCTCCAGCTTGCTGTTATGTTCCTCCTTTATTTTGCTCTCTATTGTACTGAGAAATGTTGCGCTATCAATTTGTTGGGGGTCTGCCGTGAGGAGAGCCTTGAAGTGATCAAAGGCTGCGTTTTTTATCTCTTCTTGCTCCTTCAATTCTCTCCCATCCATTTCGATTTTTTCAATTTGGTTTCTGGCTCTTCTGGTCTTGACGTTGTTGTGGAAGAAAGAGGTGTTTTTATCCCCTGCTTTCAACCATAAGCAGCGGGATTTCATTCTTTGTTCCTCTTCCTCCACACGATTTTGCCTATATAGCTCCTTATACATGTTTTTTTCCCTTTCTAAGTCCTCTGCTGAGTGTTGAATTTGTTCTTTTTCTTTGTGCCATCTCTCCATCTCCGCCAGCAGGTCGTTTTTCTTTTTCCTTTCAGATCTTGTCGTCTCCCTCGCCCACTGTTTTATAACTGTCCTTAATTGTTTTAGCTTTGTTTCCCATACAAAATGTGGTGAGCCCGAAACTTCCTTTGCCCACTGATTTCGCACAAGAGAGCGAAAGTATTCATGGCTGTCCCAAGACTTATTGTATTTGAAGGGAAGGGGGCCTAAATTTTTTCCTTTATCCAAGGTGAGAACCACCGCCTTATGGTCCGATGCTGTGCCGTGGATTATGTGACTTCTGATTGCTTGGAAGTTGCTTGCCATCCCTTCCTAAATGAGAAACCTGTCCAACCTCTCTTTTATATTGTGGGATCCTGCTCTCTTGTTGGACCAAGTGTATTTGCCATTCGACAAAGGGGTGTCGATCAGGTTGAAGAGCTGGATGATTGTTTCTAGCTTGTCTCTCGAAGGGTCTGAGTGGAAATTCCCACCAAATTTTTCTTCCGCCTACCTAATTAAGTTCAAATCTCCCCCTAGGATTATCAGACTGCTATGGATGGAGGAGAGATCCGCTTCTAGAGTGTTCCAGCAGCTGATTTTGTCTCTGTAGTGGTTGGGTGCATATATGTTATAGATGAAATAGACCTCTTGCGTACTCTTGTTCTTTAAGTCTGTTCTGATCCACCAGTTGCATAGCTGAGAGTTGTTGATTTCCCACTTATTTTTGTCCCATAATGTACCTATTCCCCCTGAGGCCCCGTCTGAGCCTTTTGATGTGCCTGAGTAGTTTTTGAATCTTTGAGTTTGGAGAATGAAATCCTTCTCAGTAGTTTTGGTCTCCTGGATTAGGAGAATGTCTGGCTGTTCCTGGTTCAGAAGATCCTTGATTGCTTTCGCCTTTAGGGAAGAGTCCATCCCCCTACAGTTCCAAGAGACCAAATTCATTATTTACCGGATGCGGGGTGGAGTCCTGATTTCTCCTTGGCCTTTTCTCCATTCCCTTTTAACTTGCCTAAAAATGAGTCCATGGGTTGCTGAGCTCCAGTTGCCATCTCCTTAGCAGATATTTCATCTCTCAGATCTTTGTTCGATTTCCTGCCAACTTTTCTCGGTAGGTCTGATGACTGGTTCACTTCCTTTGCTTTGTTTCTGGTGAGGATTCTCTCGATGATGGGGGTAGGGGGGGGGGAGGATTGGAACCAAGGAGAAGAAGGGCGTGGGATTGGGGGGGAAGACGGAACTTCTGCTGTTATGGATTCAAAGGGGTTGGGGGAGGAGGGGAAGGCTGAGGGAGGAGGGGGAGGAGGGGGAGGAAGGCTTGTTGCCAGAGGTGCAAAGGAGCTAGTGCCCGGATTAGGAGAGTGCTTTTTCCTTTTAACTTGTTCCCAAGAGCCCCCTGCAGTTTCCTCATTATGTTCTACATCATTTACTTTTAGCTTGCTACATATATTGGAAAAATGGCCGTACTCGTGACATACCTTGCATTTGAAGGGTAGCTGTTCGTAATCCAGCTGCTGGATGTGCATCCATTGGTCCACCTTTAATTTGATTGCTTCTGGCAGTCCTTTTCCCAGGTCGACTTCTACACAAATCCTTACGCATGTGTGCATGTTCTCCCTTGGTTCCGATCTGTCTATGTATTTTCCGACTGCGTTGCCGATTGCTTTGACGGATTCATCCCCCCAGCAGTGAAGGGGCAGATGGGGGAGGCGCACCCAGACGGGAATGGCGCTTGGGATGTCCATTTCCGGATCGAAGTCCGGGGTCCATCTGTTCAAATAAAGCCCTCTTGTGTCCATGAAGTAGGGGCCATTGCGGAAGATAAGGCTCTTGTCTTCTTTCGATTAGAACAGGAAGGTGAAATATCCTCTCCCGCAGAATCTGATTGCGATCTTTCCCTGGATCATTGAGCTCCAGTTGCGCTCCACCCATTTTTGGACAGTGCGAGGAGATGGCCAGAGGCCAGTGAACTGTCCAACAAGTCCTCTTTCTGATAATGCTATTGCTGATTTCCGAGGAAGGGAGGGGGGAAGGATAAGCTCGGGGATCTCATCCAATTTTTTTATGAACTTCGAAAGGGCGGGGCGGGGTCTGGCTTCAGAGGGTTCCGTCAAGAGCGAGGCGAAGATTTCCTCCGGGGAGTCAAAGGCCGGAGGCAGGGAGGCGGAGCCTGCCATTGCAGGCCCGCTGGGAAAGGTGAGGGGGGGCCAACCTTTAAACGACCATTACCCCGCAGAGGGCGCGAGGCGTTGGCAGAAGGAGGCTCCCAGAACAGCGCGGGGTAGAGAACCCGAGGGGCAAGGCCAATGGAGGGCGGATCAGGGAGGTCAGGAAGGGCGGCAGCGCCCCTGCCAAGCAGAGCCTGGAGAGCAGCAGGCGTGGGCTAGGTCAGAGGCGCCAGGGCTTCGCAGCACTCCTCATCCGTCTGATCTCACAAAATCCAATCTACAATCTTGTTATTACATTCTTCTATGGAAATTATGACTTTTTCAATCATAGTTTTAGCTCCAGTGCTCATGCATTCACAACCTTAACACTGACTTCGAACTCATCATGCATTGCTCGCTGCGTTCATTAAAAAATGTTCACAGTGATGGAAAAATCATTTCTCACACAGTCAGTATATTACTCTCAAAAGCATCATCAGTTCTGTCGAAGATGTGGCACCAGCTCTTGCCAATTCCGTTTTTGCAGCACAGTTAAAGGCTGAAGTCGACTAACCGACTTTTCACAATCAAATGCTGAATGCATGCTTGGATGCTAAGGAGCAGATACAGAAATAGTTAGATATTAGATTTAATTTTAGAAATAGTTTTGCTTTATTTTGTCTATAGAAAGGATGGTCATTTAAACCGCATCCTGTATTTTTGTAAATAAGTTATTTTTAGATGTAGTTAGTAGTATTTAAACCCTTCTCATGCATTTAGAGAAGGGTCCAGAAATTTATCAAAAACATGTCCTCAGAACATGCACTTTTGCACCCTCGGAGGAGGTTTTGATGAATGAATGGAACATGATTTATTGATTTTTTCATTTGATATGTGCTACTGATGTTGCACTTTTGTACTCTTAGTGGATGTTGGATTAAGAAGAGATAAATCGTTATCACTTGAAGCTCATGAGTAGAACTAGTTATAAATGGTACTTCTATGTCTTAATTGTTTCTATCTTTTGTGTTAAAGCGATATTTAAGTTCAGTTGTTTATATGTTAATGCTTGAATGCCTGAGTTATCATTTGGCACTTTTGTACGGTGATAGCTATTTATTTGTGCTTAATATATGAGTAGCTTACTGTGTGATATGTTTTTCACAACTGTTTCGCCTAACTTTTTATGTGAAGCGGTTCATCTATATTGAATTATTTTCTTATAACAGTTGAATAATATTTATTACCGATTGTTATTTGAAATCATTTTAGATCGCACAGAAGAAAGATTACATCCCGGGTTAGTATAGACTTAGAAGTTTCTATTTTATTAGAATACAATTGCATGTCCTTAGATTAAAGTTAGAATTAGAGCTTCTTAATTAGTAACTGTTAAACCAGAAACATCAATCTTTCTCACACACACACTTGAATTGGGAAACTGGTCCCATATCCCCAGTCGGACCCGCTATACCAAACGGAAAAGGAGTTGCCAACCAAGGTCCGTACCGGGAGGGTATCCCCCTTGTTGCTGACCCGATTTTCGGGGCTTCAACACAACCTAAGGTATTCATAGACAATGTAATTTTGACTTCACTTGCATGCTTCATGCTTCGTTCATTTAACAACATCATCATACCCTTAAATTTAATGATTAAGCACCTCTTCTTGCTTCATACCCTAGACATAGCTTCAAACCCTAGTCAATTTTAGCTTGCATGCCTAGAAAACCTCATAATATCATTCCCCATAGTATAATATCGTACTAGCACACTTCACAACATCACAATCCCTAAATAGTGCACTTCACAACATCATAGACCTTAGTCCTTCATATCATACCCTTAACACTCTAAGAAAACTCCTTAGACTACTCTCACTCACCTTTAAACCCCAAGAATACTCCCCAGGTCCTCTTACACACCTTAGATGTCTATTGTGCACTTTATCTTCTTGCTTGGAGACACTTTTGCATTCACTTATGGGGCTGACTTGTAAAACTATATGATCCAACATGTACTTTCTAGTTGTTCCAACCTAATAGAGTTTATCATATCTCCTCATTCCTATGGAGTTAGAGGGGATTCCATATATCATTGGAGATGTCTTGAAATATGTTTTTCAACCATACATCCTATGCTCTTGTTTCAGCTAGGTATTTAGAGTAAAGAGGCCTACAAAGACAAGTTATCTCAAGTAGGCATCGAAATTCCAAAAATAATACTTCCAACAATCTCCATCTTGCAATCTTTATCTTGGACATTTGTATTCCCCCACTATCTTTGACATCAATGACAACACTATTTCCAACAGCTCGGAGTGTTGAAATGTGTAACTAGGTTTGGCATTCATAATGTATATTGTAATCATGATTTTATTTATTTTATATTAAAGAGAAAATAAATTTATTATTGTCATTCTTGATGCATGGGTTTCATGATCAAGATAAATTTATTTGTAGGTCAAGCACCCATTGAGTGCTTCTAGGTTTATCATGGAATTATGAAGTCAAAAGAGTCATTGTCATACATGTAAGACCCCTTTGGGCATGTTATATCTTGTAAAGAAAAAAAATAAAGTCAAAAGTGTCATAAAGACCCTCCAAGACCTTGTCAAACAAGTCAGCCTACAAGAAGGATCAAGTCAGCCTCATAGACAACAATTTGACCTCCTAAGAAGCCTATATATAAGAGACATCAACCTCACTTGAAGATCATCTAATCATATCAGCATGAAGTTTGATCAAGAAAGAAGAAGAGACCTAAAAGAGTGAAGAGGAGGAGGACCAAAATAAGGAAATAAACAAAAGGCTTTGAAAGTTATTTTTGGGATATCATATCCTCACACGTTCAAAAGTTAGAGCTATATCACCATAGCAAGATCAAAGTGCAGAAAAGAGCTGAGTTACAGCACCTAAAGATATACATTTCAAGCCGAGTTCCAAACAAGGAAGAACAAAGCCAAGTGAAGGAGAAGGAAGGAGGAAAGCACCATCTTTTCCACACATGCAAGAACTAGGGTTTCTGCAGTAGCCGAAAATTTCAATCAAGAAGTTGTTGGGGTCAAAATTTCTGGAGAAGTTTCTGGGATTAGAAAAGTTGCTAGAATTTGTGAAATTTGACTTGGTCTTGGAGGGGTCTTTGTCAAGGGTCATAGGTCTTGGAATTCGTCATTTGAAGTTCTATAAGAAGAGAAAAGTTCTTGTCGGTTTTCCTCTCAAGAGGAGAGTTTTTGGCCCTGGCTTATAGCCTACATCTTGTGTTCTCTTGTATCATTGATCTTCATTGTTTGGTAGTTGTTTAATGATAGAAAACACAATAATAATCAAGTTTAAGAAGAAGCTAATCAAGTTAAGTACAAAGACATCACAAGCAATTATCAAAGTAAGAGAAATCATCTAATTAAGTTTCCCCTAGATTTCTCAACATGGTATCAAAGCTAAGGTGATAAGACAAGAAGAGGTAGCTTGAATATCATCCACTTGAAAGATGGATACATAAGGGTTGCGCAAACTAAGGAGCATCAAGGAGGACCATCCATCATATCACAAGGATCACATCATCACAACCCTTGGAAGAAGAAAAAGACCTCAAAAACCCTACCTCCATTGAAAAGAATGACTTTACATTTGAAGCACCTTAGGAAGCCTACACATTCTAAATTATCATCCAAGGAAGGAAAAATAAGCATTTCTATCACCATCAAATAAATCAAGATGATCTCCCTCACATTGAAGAAAAGGTCACATCTCAAACATCCTTAGTGAAGATCATTAAGGAAGTAACATCATCAAATACATCATGTTGAATATATCATAATGTAGAATCATCTTAACTTGACAAGTAATTATCGTTATATTTATATCTAAATATACTATCAACATGACTTCATTATGCAAGGAGAGCAACAATCTAGTTGGGTCATCAAATTTCCTTGCATCGAAAAAGAGGATAGATTTGATCCTTATATAGAATGAAATTATTGAATATGTTAATGGTTCAATATCCAAACCATCTCACGAGAAAGCTCAAGCACTATCGAAGTATATGAAAGGTGAAATAAGGGCTCAAACAATCCTCATAGAATCAATCAAGGATCCCCTCATCCCTTATGTAGAAAAGTTGGAGAAATTTAATTATATTTATGAAAAGTTAGTAGAATTGTTTTTCGTAAGCACTGTAGGAGAGGTTATATCATTGAGAGCCAAATTATACAAAATGAAAGTATCTAAGTATGAAGGAATATCCCCATACCTTATGAGTGTATCTCAAATAAGAGATCAACTACAAGAATTAGGATAAATAATGTCTGACAAAGAAATGACTGTCATTGTGCTCAATGCACTACCTGATGAATGGAGCAACTTTGTATCAAGTATCTATGGAAATAAGGAAGCCACTCCATTCAGTGAACTTTGGTTATTATGTAAAAATAAGGAAACTAGGTTAAAGGAAAAAAGTGATGTTGGATCAAATGAACAAGTTCAAGCATATGCTGCCATGGCTAGAAGAAAAGAAAAGTTTGGAAATTTTGATCCTCGGAAAAAGAAGAAGATCGATTTGTCAAAGATACAATACTATAAGTGTAATGAATATGGGAACTTTAAAAGAAATTGTACCAAACTCAAGAATTAAAACAAGAAGAGAAAGGAAAGAAATGAAGCCCATGTTACCGAAGAAGTGGAAGAATCATAAAAGAAGAAATCAAAGGAGGAAGTGAATGATCTCTACTATGACTAAGATAATCTCCTTCACCTAGTTCTTTTTAGCTATAGAAGATGACAGAAAGCATCACAAGTATGATAGGATGCATTATGGAAATATAGAGATGACATCATCATAAAAGCATGGAAGGATAGTCAAAGTAGAAAATCTACATAGTTGTATCAGTCATCATGATGGAAAGAAAGTAGCTCATGGCATATCCATTGGAAGCATATAAGTACAATCAAAGCAGTAATATATATGGTTGGAGGAAAGTCATCTAGAAATATAAAAGATAAAGAAAGCATCATCATTAGGAAGAAGAATTTGCAGGATGAGGATAATCAATATCCTCCATTGGAATCTTCATTATAAGGTTCACTTATACTTAGAAGCAGCAAGTGACACGTAGAAATTCTACATTCCACCTTGTGTGGAATCCACTGGTTAAAAGGCTGAACGTATAGTGACAAAGAAGTGTCGCATGTCAAGTTGGTTGAAGTACTTTTATCTTCAAGAAAGGAAAGGAAGCTACTCGAAGGAAGTCTAAACAACAAAGAGAAGGAAGAAGTATGTATATATTTGGTAATAGATAAATAAAGTCATGTCATCATATGGTCGCAGGTAGTATGGGTTAAAATGATCTATCTCATGAGCATGAAGAAGAAACACTTCCTTTATAATGATGCATGAAGGCATGTAGATAATGTGCCTTGAACTCTTCTTCATATTGATAAGATGAAATCAACATAATATGACCTCATGGATAACATGAGGTGGTTGGAAACTATGGTTCCTATGATAAAGGAACTATGAAAGATCCTAAGGAAGTAATAGGTAAAGAAGAGTTTGTGAGAAGATGCATATGTTTACACATAAGATAAAAATAAGTGGTCAACATCTTATAACTAGAAGAATTAGGAAATATCCATGAAAAAGGTATGAATACCTTGATTTGTATATTGGAGAATGTAAACCTTGGTAATGTATGTATTGGAGATGGGTTCATAGAATATGAAAAAGGATGTTGATGCAAGAAGTGGATTCCATGATGAAAGGACATCATAAAAAGGTAACATTGATTTAATGTTCACTTTGATTTTGAGAAAACATCTAGTTGGGATGAAATGGGGCTATTGAAAGAAAGTTGTAGAATTCACCTACAACTAGTACTCATGAGATTGGTTGGTAGATCCTGAAACTAACATGACTGGGAAGAGGTAGTTGTATGAAATAAAATTCATATGTGTACTAGAAGATCACTTATGATGAAGAGAAGGATGACATGACTATTGGTTCAACACAATGTTTCATTGAAGGTAATTGATGAAGAAGATGGTCGTTGCCTTATGATTAAGAAGGCTCCATGATGAAGAAGATGAAGTTCATGACATGATGCAGAAAGAGGAACCCTGCAAGTAGATGATGGTACCATGATCTCCACCAAAGAGCATGTTAGTGTCAGTCTTTCCAGCCTTCCTCCAGTGATCAAGTTCTCTTACAAAGTGATTTTGAAGTTTCAAGGTCAAATTTTGTCATTTCAAAGAGTTTTCAAGAAAAATTTGGTCACTAGGCATTAGGTCTAGGGTTTGTTTTCACTCCTTCTAGGGTTTGCCCAAATGTCAGTCCATGTCATCATTCAACTAATTCTATCATCATTAATAGGGTTGTCTTTATCATGTCAGTGTCTAATGATTCATTTTACATCTTGTTCATGCTTCAGTTGTGCCTAGGCAAGCTCATTTCCCTCTCCTAGGGTTTTGAAGGCAATTTCTCTTGGGCGGCCAAATCATCAACAAAACTCATATCTCCAGATGTTCATACACCTTCCCCTATCCTTAAAGTATCTTATCAAACACTTCCCATCCCTTAGATCCGCCAAATTTCTCATTTTTCCACAAACCCTAGTTTCTAGCTACAACCTGGCAATTTTCTAGGTTGGGCCTGTGTTTTTCCCTTTTGGACCCCTTCCCCTCACTCAATCTCTGATATTCCACTTCCCCCTACTTCCTAACATCCCTCCCTACTCCCAAACATTTCCCCAAGAATTTAGAAGCCCCCTAGCCCCTTCATTTCGCTCCATTTTGACAAAATTCCTTGTTTCACACATCGGGACAAGTCGCACTCAAATGATGTTTCAGAGTAGTCAAAGATGAATTTTGGAAAACTGAGAGAGGTTTTTGTCCATAACATGCAAAAGAAGAAAAACCTCTTTCACTTTTTACACAGGTGTCATGAGTTGAGAGAAATGTCAAGAATACCGTTGCCTCGGGAGAATCAAAGACACCTCCGAAGTGACCTTGGAAAAATCAAGTTTTCTCATAGATTGGTTGGCCAAATGATTTTCTTGATGGCTCAAATGATCCCTAGACACAAAGAGATTTCTAATGAGCTATCATGAGCTCAATTTGGGGTTGAGGAAGGCATTCAAAAGTTGACTGCAACAGCACTCTTCTTTCAGGCAGCCTCATTTGGCACTTTTTGGACAGTCTTGGGAGATTTGCTTTTTAACAGATCAAATCAACTCCAAATTGAGAAATTCTACTTGCGATGGAAATTAGACAGACCAAGCTTTCCAATGAGCCATCTTGCACCTGATTTGGACCAGTGGAACCCACTCAAAAGTTGCAGCAAAGGGGCGCGACTCAAACTACAGGGGGCGCGACCGTGTGCATCAGCTTTGCCAGAATTGCAGAAAGTGACCTTGGGAGAAATGGTTTTTGAGGGGGCAAAACAACTCCAAATGCAGAAATTCCACTTGGGATGGAAAGTAGACAGACCAAGCTTTCCAATGAGCCATTTTGAACCTGATTTGGACCAGTGGAACCCATTCAACAGTTCCAGCAAAAGGGCGCGACTCAAACTATAGGGGGCGCGACCGTGTGCATCAGCTTTGCCGGAATTGACCTTTTTTGTCAAAAAACACTGTTTTGACTATGGTTGACCATTTTTACTTGTATATGATGGATAAATGTAATATTTTCATGGCACTTTGATAGATTTTATCTCTCTTTACCCTTCTAGAA
>APFE031632828.1:11045-23995 GCA_000404065.3 Pinus taeda | reverse complement strand
AAAACCAGGTTTCAAAGAGGTTTTTACGGACAAATACCTGGCAGATGGATTGCTTGGGTCGGAACAGCAGGTGGGTACGCGCGCTGAAGCTCTCTGGTTGGTTTTGAACCGGTTGGCGAATTCTTCGTCGTAAAACGCATGCAGAGAGTGCAGAAGTGTTTTTGCCAAAAAGTGCAAAAAACACGTAGTTTTGGCAAAATATGGCTTTTTTGGCTTATTGGCGCCCTTTTTTAAATGACATCAGCATGATGTCAGCAAGTGGGTCCAGGTTGGATGACGTCAACATGACGTCATCAGGTGACATGGCGGCCTAAGACCGGTCCACGGGGGCAGTGAGGTGGCGAACAGGTGGACCAGTGGCGGGCGAGGCGCGTGGTCGTGGCGCTGACACAGGCGGTACGAGGTCGCTAACAGAGGCGGACAGGTGGCGCAATATCGGGCTACCTATTATACGGCGGGGAATTTGTCAGAGGGGACTTCGATGGACTTTGGGGGCGACGCGTGGACCCGCATGACATCAACGTCTGACAGATATCGGACGATATCTGTCAGACGTCGGGGCCCCTCCGATACGAGCGTCAACCGCTGGATTAAAATTGTTGGATCAGATGGCTATCGGGCCACTGATCTGCACGAGCAATACGGCATCGGGAGGGGATTATAATAATGTTTTCGATGGTAAATGCGCCCGGCGGGACCCTTAGGTATTTTTAACAAATTTCAATGTTTTTCCAATGCATTTCTTCGTTAAAACGTATATGGCCGATGACTTTAGAAAAAGGCAGAATAGAGGGTTTTTATGAAATTTTTCACATAAACGCGCAAAGGATAAAAAACTTAGGATAGGCGGGTTTTCAATGAAATTTCATGAAAAGGCGCAAAAATGGCTCCCAACCTTGGGATGAGGCGGGGAAAGTGGGTTTTATCATATTTTATGCCTTTGAGTGGGTATACGGGTGCAAAAAGGGTTTTTTCAAGGGTTTTTAGGCAAAACTGGAGAGCTGGATAGGTAGATGAGTTCTGATGGAGATAAGAGGTTAGGCTGGGGTTCTTGAGCTTAACCAGGTGTTAATTCAATTCCCTAGAAATGAAACATAGGGCTATAATGCCAAGGAGGGGGGTATTTATACAATGCTTAGGATTTATACACCATGGTGTTATAATAGTAGGGAAAGGGTGACATAGGGAGTTAAATAATACAAGTTAGAGGTCAATATGGAGGGAGAAGGTGAATGAAGAGTGGTATCACCAAGTTTTCTTGGGAAGAACTTAGTTTTAAAGAGTAGATCAAAATGAAAAGAACTTTACACAAGAAATGTGGCTTCTGAAGGTCATAAGAACCAACATAAAACCTTGAATCTCTCTTATGAACCTATCTTGTGAAGGGATGTTAGTAATGAGTGGTAAACAAAGGGAAAAAAGGAAGTTAGACATGCTCCATTTGTGTTGTTTTCCTTGTATTTGGTTAGCAAAGTTCAACTTGGAAGGAACACCACTTCTGCAACCCCCAACTACCTACCCAACTATCTTGCCTAGCATTTTTGTTTCTTCTTGGAGGGTGCACTTGGACTTGCAAACCCTTTAAGTGCCTTTTCTTTTCCATTGGCTTTTTCCTTTGATGTCCTATCTAGTACTAGCCTTATTTCTTCCAAGGCCCCAGATTAAGCAGTTCGGAACCTTAGTTTCTCTGCCTAACTACTGATCTGCCAAGATTAAACAGTTTGGACAGATTTCTTTCTCTATTCTACAACCAAAATTGAAACATGGCATGATCCAGATTAGACTGTGGGATCACCCATCAAAATTTTAATAGGCATGAAGTCATGTACACACCTTGTCTTGCCTTGAAAATATGGGATCTTTGTAGCAGAAAAGTAGAGCATATTTGGCACTTGAATTTTCCAATCATGAAATATGAAACCTATTGGTATAGGTATCCAACATTATGAAGGCCTACCTTTAGAGTAACATTCGATGAATTCCTCGTCGTGTTGCTCCGACTCTCGTTCTTCTAACCACTAGCTCCTGAAAACAACATGTAGAGAAACACTGTGAATGCAATAGAGAACAAGCAAACAATATACTTGAAGAGTAAAGGAACCTCGAGCTATCAACATACAATTTAACATGTGATATAGGAAACAAGCTATTGCATTGTATTAATGTAAATCAAAGTAAAACTTACAACCAAACCTTGACATCATAAGTCTCCTCAAAGGGACCTATCTGCACGTCTCCATAAGCATTCACTTGTCAACCATCTTCCAAGAAAAAAAATGACTCCCTCATCCAAAAGATTGATGTTAGAAATCTCTCAAGCCAACTCTACTCAAACATATCTTAAGCCAAATTACATATGAGGCTACTCCCACACTCTAATAAAACTCTTTACCTCTACTCTTCCCTAAAGCTACCAAATTACACCTACCTATCTTCAAGCTATGTCCCAGCTACATCCAAACTAGCTGATCTAATTCATGGAGGAGACATTTATAGAAGGGAGAGGTTCCATAAGAGATGGGAGGAAAAGCTTATCTCTTAGGGAGGTTTCAAAAAAGTCGTAACAATTATCCCAAAGGAGAGAGACGAGTTCATTTGACCTAACAACCAGCCTTAGGACTGCCCATGAAGTAATTTCATGTCAAAGCTTCGACAAGTTGTTAAAAAAACTTGCTAAAAGTAGCTCGACATGGGTCCAACACAGGGATAGAGAAACGACTTCACTAGGGCTAGTGTAAACTTGACCATCGTCATGGGTAGGATAACTGATGATCGGCAACGACCCAGAAACTTAGGCAAAAAGAGGTCTGCTTCAAGGATAATGAACTGAGACATTCTTCTTGAGATCACAAGGAAGGTATATACATAACATGACACAGAACAGATGTCGGTAACATGGACTGGCATTGTACGGAATTAGGGAATGCAGGGTTGGTGACAAATTACTATGTAATAGTGGTATTATGATATCCAAAAGGAGATCATATGCCAAAGTTACGACCCTAAGAAGTTGATGTACCAATTTACCCAAACAGGGCCCACAGTTTTGGTGTTTCATCTCCTAGGGTTAGGTTTTTGGATTTTTAGGGTTTTCCATTATTTATCAATAATAAATAGGCCTTTGAGCCTCATTCTAACATAGTTCAAAGGCATTTAGCTGCCACATCTCTTCTCAGAGATAAGCTACCATCGCCTGAGCTATCTTATTTCCATTATGTTTGTAAGCATAGTTCAATATTTTTCTATTAATGAAATGAAGTGTTTTTCTGATGCATCTCTGTATTTATGATTATATCTATAAGTTGTTGCATTCTTGTTTAAGTTTAGATCAATTACAAATTAACCCTACTTCAGACAACATTTAAGATCTTCTCTATGAATAAGAAACATATAAGGGTAATGGTATGGAGACAATAGAAAACAAAGTGAGAGGATCTAGGATTGAGAGGAAAAATATCCTCAATCTCTAGTAGAGCACCAAAGGCCAAATAAAAAACTCATAAATAAGACATAACAAGGGTAATCTACCCAAACCATATGTCGCTTTAATTCCCTTACACTGTTAGATCACCTTGTGTGATATTGTTGGGATAGGGTTCCTTTAGGTCAATTTTGTAATAAATTTTGTTATCTATGGAAAGTCTCCACATTTTGAGGAAGTGGACCGTGAAGTTCGTAGGATACAAAGGTGATTTAAGAAGGTCAAAGCCCCTTAGTTTGTTAGAAGTTAGGATGTTTTGTGACCTGCCTATGGTTCACGAGCCATGGTATTGTAAAGAAATAAGCTATAAAAAGGAGTCATAGTGAGTCATAAGAAGTAACTAGTCATTGAATATCTATGGATGGGCAAGTGATCTAAGGAAAAAGAGTCTATTTTATGTACTTAGGCAAAGGGGAAGTCTCTTGCAGCTGTGTGGGTAGAGACCTTGGTAAGTCTGCAGATGAGTGTGCAGCCCTTGCTGTTGTGTGCGCAAGGAAGAAATAATCTATAACAGAAGGATTGATCATAATAAATATTTTGGAGCCATATTTGTGTATTTGTGACATCTATTTAGTTATCAATTTTCTATGTATTCACTCTGTTTTCGGTAATTGGTACATGAAAGTAATATATCTATTGGTTTAATCAATGTTATGAATGTTTAAGGAAATCAACGCATGGTTAGAATATGTTTTTGTAAGTTTCTTTGCTTTCAGAATTTTCAAGGTTAGGGTTCGCGAAGGTTTGAATAAAGCCCTAGAAGTAATAGGAACCCATCACACAGACCTCTGGATGGAGAAACCTGGTTCTTTCATCCCCCAATACTAATTTGAGTGAGACTATAGCTTGTGTTATGTGGGTTGTTTCTGAAAGGGCCAATAGTGAAGGGGTTTGTTGGTTGGTGTAATTAACTCTGAACCTAGGTCCAAAACCCACTAAGCCAACAAATGGTTCCATTGATAGGATCAGGATTTGTCTGAGGAATGTATGATGTCAAATAAATGGTTTCCAACTAAGAATAAAATCGAGAAGTGGATAGATCAGAAGCTACATGAATTTGCAACTCAGGAAAATAGAAATCCACATTTGTTGAAGGAATAATGGTTGAATAGATACCTATATATAGACAAAGAAAAAATTTTCTTCTACTCTTTTCCATGTGAATTACACTAGTGGCTATATAAATTGGCGGACAGTCAAGGTTTGTGGAAGTTGGATAACCCTATTGTGTGGACTCCAGAATTGGTTAGGCACTTGAAATCTTTAGAAAACAAGATCATGAGGGTTTTTAATTACTAGATCGATAACATTTTGGACAGATTCATCACTGGGTTCATGATCGATACATCTATAAGTTATAGTGAAGTTGAAATGATAGTTCTTCAAAGGATCAAGAGGTAAGTATCTGAATTCCCTGAAAACTTGGATTAAAATGCTATTGTGTGAGAAAAGGGTTATGCCAATGAATTAATGTTTAGAAGATATCTTACGGGAGCTATGCGAAGTGGAAAATTGTTAATAAGAGATCTAGATTTTGGTGTTGAGTACAATCCTCTATTGGGAGTGTCTGATAGTGATGAGGAAAGTAGTGTTCTGAGAACACCTCTAGGTGTGCTGCAACTGGGATACCACATCCATCCACTCCACTTCCACCATCACCTTCACCTCACACACCTACACCTACACCTCCGCCACCTCCACTATTCAATGTGGACAACGCTATGAAGATGACCGTATTTAGAGGTCTCGAGAGAAAATATCCTGAACAATTTCAGTTTGTAGAAGATGTTGCGTGGAAGTCACAATAGATTATAGATGATGACTTGGAGAAAGAGCAGCCGGTTACAACACTGGAAGATAGAGTATTAAGCTCGTACATTAAGTACTATTCGGTTCATCCAAATGCAACACTGGACGAACAAAGAAAGCGATCAATAATGAATTCAAGAAGCCTAAGTTCGAAGCCCAGTCTGTGATGGAGGTTAAAGAGATCCAGGAGAAGGTAAATGAATCTGAAGGGGAATTTTATTAGAGATTGAAATGTCTAATCCAGCAGGCTAATATGCAGATCAGAAAAGATCAAAACAAGGATTGGTACATTGCTTCGTTATTCCTCCATTTGATATTTCCATTGTTGCAACAAAATATAGGAACAAAAGTAGATGCATTAGAGATTTCTATGAAATTATAATCCTCACCCATTCAAGATACAAATCATGGATTACAACAGATTCAGTCATAGCTGGCTAGCCTAGATATGGAGTTGTAGAGCCTCAAGAAGGGAAACGAATTCCACAATGAAGTCCATGCAGAAGTATGGTGCTAGAAATGTAAGGGTCAGGGACATGATAAGGACATTACCATTGTGGTAGAATTATCTAGTTGGAGGGGGTCCTGTCCCCTTGAAAATAGAGAAAACTATTGGGCCAAGTATTCAAGTGGTACCATGGTTCACTATTTGTTAGATTACGAAAAGGCATATGACAAACAATTTCCATCTACTGCAAAACTTTGTGTAGACTCCATAACAACTATTTTTTAATTTCTGTAAGTTTGTTGATCTGTCTAGAAAAATTTCCAAACTTACGAACCAATGATGAACAAAACACCAACATATAGAGTACATATGGAAGCTCACCCTCAGGTTGAAGTCATAATTGTAGCATGCAGAGGATTTCAAGGATGAGCAAGAGGACGTGGAGGAGGGAATAAAAGAGGTCATGGTCAGATCATCTATTACAAGAACCATGTCACTTTGTGTGTGATTGTTAGAATACAACACACCCCTCATTTCAATATTATCACCGGTTTGATCATGTCATAGAACACTATTGTATACTCATCCATGTAAACAGTTCAGATCGCTCCTTTAAATTTTCTTGGAAAATATCTGGAGCTTTTCATGAAGAAATAGCTCTTAAAACCATAAAATTAGGGTCATCACCCTTATGAATCACAAAGTTGTGATGATTTCCTATTGCACCATGTTAAGCCAATGATGGCATCGCTCTGTTCTCTCTCATACCTATGATGGTATCAAAAAATCGGTTTTCCCAAAGAGGATGAGAAGCTTGGTGACCTAGAAGCTTCTAGAGCGGTGAAATGGAGGTGGTTTCACATAGATGAGGTCAAATCCTCTTAATTTGACCTCTTCGTCTCATCCCTATGAGATACCTCCTTGAGATGTGGGCCTAATCCTATCTTTGGAGGAGTCCTAACTCCCTCTCCCAGCCTATAAATTCCTCCTCTCCCATTCCCAAATGGTTGATATATGTCCATTTGCACCCCTATGCTGAGCTTGTGCTTAGAGGCTATTCATTAGACTTGGGGAAGGAGTGTTTGGAGATTTTCTTGGCTTGGACTTGGATTACCACTCAAGCAGAGCCTTTCAACATCAAGGCTATGGTTGTAAACTTCCCTTTAAACAATACAACTTCTAGTTCATCTTCTCAAAATATATATTTTCATGTATTTATTGGCTTGACATTCCTTGATTAGCTAAGTAGGTTTTTATTAATATTTTCTATTGGTTTTGGCATGCTTTATTGTCTCTTGATCACTTTTGTCGGTACATAAGTGCTGAAAGAAGCAGGAACAAGTCGGTGACACTAGTGGTTCGAGGATCTAAACAAAGGAAATCAGAATAACATCAGAGCGAGGTAGGTCATCTCTCTCATTCTACTTTGCAATTATAATCTAGGAAGATGTCTAGTTGATTGTCACTTCAGTTTCTAGATGCACTCATTGGGCTAGATGGATCATCTCTGTCCATAGAGAGGATTAACCTTGTCAACAAAATGATGATTCTACTGAGGAAAATATGAACTTTTCCCTCTATTTCTTCACCTTGTCTTTTGACATGTTTGATCAACCATTCATTTTTGGACTTCATTGTTTGTCTGGAGTCAGTGTCACTTTCTGGTATATGTTTCAAGGTTGTTAATTTGAATTGGCTTTTAAGATTTTGAGTTTCTTATTTGTTTTCATCAACCATTGCAGGGTTGACCCTGACAGTTGAGATGATATCTCATATTTTCTAGTTACGGTAGCAATGATCACTATTTTCCTTGTGACGGGTGCGATGATTGGAGAAAATTAAGAAATTTAGGGTTTTCTTTCTTATTTTCAGTTCTATTTTCCTTCTCACTATGATTTACCAACATTTTCTTCATTAAATATATCATTGTCTAATTGCAATTATCTTTTAACTTGGTTTGAGTGGCCTTGAAGTTTGATTAGCCTTTCAGGGTTCTAGGTCTTTTAGGTCAACCTTCGTCCACTTGTTGGTCTTCCCATAAAAAATCAGAGATCAATTAGCTATGTTAAAGAGTGTTTGTGTGTTTAGACATACTTTGCAGATCACATTTTTGTTCTTGTTCCTTAAGTTATTTTCATTAGTGGATATTGTGAAAGTCACTTAAGCTTCATTTGACGAATGATAGATTACAAATCTATTGTCTCATTGGAATCAAAAGGAAGTGTTTTTTCTTTAAGTTTTTTTGTTTCGAAAAGTGAAAGTGCTATTCTTTTCATAGTTTTCGAAGAATTTTGAGTTCCATTCAAATCATTGATATGAAATAGATTTTCATAGTTGTTGGCTTGTTGTCATTTCTCTTTTACTTTTCACTAGATTACATTAGTTGCAATTTGAAAAAGAGAAAAAATCATCATTATATATTAAGGAAATTTTTCTTTAAGATTTATTTTGGCATTTTCTTATCATATGAAAGATTAGATTTCATATTTTTCATCTAGCGTTTGAATATTGTCATGGATGCACTTTTTCATTTGGTTTGTTGCATGATTTTAGTGATATTCTTCCCTACATAGATAGATTTCTTTGAATTGAAGGATTTCATTTCATCATTTAGTTTGCATTCTAGGAACATGTAACATCATTAAGGCCTTGAAATTGAAACATAATTACAAAATCAACTTTAAAATCTATCAATTAACCTAAGGAGCATTTGAAACATTAACGATCATATCTAGTGGTCTAGGTTAGAGACATGTTCCAGTGTCTTAAAAACTTAGCAGTTTTCATTCGCTTCGGTGTTAGACAGCACTAGCATGAACTTTTGCTCACCATACTGTCATGTATATAAAAGGAGGCCTCCATAGGTTGCAAACCTTTATCCATAGGAAGCTGAGTCTACCAACCTGTAAATGTGATACACCGAACACAACATTCGGGGATATTTCCTACATGTATGTCAAGTCCTTAGTAAATTTATTTGTTGAAGTGTATATTGCAGTTCACGGTTACTTGGTACTCATTTTAGCCAGATTCACCTAACCAGTCATTTGATCCTTTTTGACTCTTTAAATTTTAAAAGACCATTGAGAACCTTGTCCTTTTAGACTTGCAAAAATATTGAAAGTGACTGGAATCACCTTTTTCCCCTTTTCTCGATTCTTAAAAGATGAAAAGGAAATGTTTTTGTTTCTAAAATATAATTGCGCATGATAAACATGTTGATCCCAAGAAGTTTATTCTTAGACCAAATTGAGTAATGTCCTGTTAATTTCAAGATTGTTAAAGCCCTAAATGAATTTTTCTTTCCTTTTTGTTATTGAGAGGAAGGCATCATGGCTGAATCAATGAGTCCATCTCATAGTTTCCCTTCATTTTCTGATACAGAAGGGTCCTCCCAAGGAGTTCATCCATAACTTCCTCAGTCACTTGAGGATCAAGCCTTTGAACTTGGGATTTTTCCGAACATCTAACCTTTTTCTTCTCGTCCACCTCCATCATATTCCTAGTCACCTCAAGAATTTGATCTAGATTCCTATGATAATCCTATTCAGACCCTTGAGAGTCTGTAGACTCCTAAATGTCTGCAAGGTATGGTTGTCTACTCTCCAAATCCATTGTTCGATCCTGTTGTGATATCTCCTCAGCTTCCTTATAGTCCATATGATTGGCCTGGTATTCCTTTGGAGTTATCTCCTTGTACATCTCGGGTTCCTCGTCACCAATTGTTTCCATCTATGGAATGAGAAGGTGAAATTATAGACTCCTCTCCAGCTCATTCGGAAGTTTTCGCTACCCATACTCCTCATGTAGATGATGAACAGGGATATGAATTCCCTCTTGAATACTTTCCTTATACAGGAAGAGTCATGTCTCTCTAATATCATAAAAATAGTGGACCCATGTTGCCACATGGCTATACCACTTTAGCTCGGTTAGTATTGGGCACGCCTAGTGCCTCATGACTATATCAGAACCCCACCTAGTCTTCCAATGCTATGCCTACATTAGGTCCATGTGTACCAAATGTGAACTCTTGAACCACTATACAAACTATAGTCACTTTAGTTCTGATTCAACCTACCATTCTATCTCAACCTGCTTCACTATTTCAACCGCCTCTTCTAGTTGAACCAACTATCTCAGGTTAAGTCTTGGTAAGTTCTTTTATCCCTCGATTGAGTCGATAGATTGTTCCACCACCTGTGGGGAAGATATAAATAATGCTCTCATGTCAGGTGAAACCAATGTGAGTGGATTACAAACTCACATGGTTGGAATGAATCAACCTTATTATGTCATTATTCCTAAGCTTGTTGGTCCATTTGGTTTAGGTAACTGGTGGGCTCCAGTATTGCAGTAATGATGCTGCAAATCCTGGGACTCCCTCTTTACTTTTATCAACTCGGTTGTATGTAACAAACTTGGAAGCAATGGTGCTATATGCACAAGTACTAGTTCTTTCCGCAGGCTATCACTTGATCAGCTGGCACAAGTCCGCTAGGAGCTTAAGCCAACTTCTATGATCTCTTAGAAGAAGCTTTTAACTATGATGGATGAAAGTTAACTCAAAGGAGGCTAGTTTACTTGTAGAAGGAAGCTGAAAGCCGAAAAGAAAAGCAAACCCTAACAAACCCTAGTTTTACCGACTAGCCCTATTGATGCAAGAAAAGGGATGAAAGTGGTGGAAATGGATGCCATTGACTCTTGGAAAGGTAAAATGCATGTGACTAAGCTACTTCTAAAGGAAAATATGGAAAAAGCATCTTTTTGTATTGTAGGTTTTAACCCCGTATAGAAATTACCTGCATACGAATTCTAAATCATAGGAAAAATAAAAATGCGAGAGAGAACACATAAAAGACGTATACACAGAGATTTCCCACTGGATCCAAAAACCAGGACTACCAGCTTGATTTTTCATTATGTTCCTTTCAATGTTACAATACATATTTATACATGTCGAAGCATCCAATACCATGGACTGAAAACCATCGCGTCCAAAACCATCGACCGAAAACCATAGGTAGGTTTGCCCAACCTAATATAGGGTCCAAAAAAAATTTCCAGGGGCACTGCCCCGAACCTCGTAGAGAGGGGCTACCCGCCCCCCTCAAACCCCCCGGGCAGGGGGGGCTGCTACCCCCCCGCTACGCAATCAGCACAACGAAGGTTAGTCATTGAAAGAATATAACATAGCCCAACAAGACAACACTTTGGATTTCATCAAATGTAGGAATTTACTGTAGAAATTTTGAATAATAAACACATATTCAATGGAGATTATCCTGATCATGTACTATTGCGGAATACATATGCTCCTCTACGTTGATCATCAATATAGCAGCATCAATAACAATAAAACATCAAGAGCATGCACACATTAACACAGTATATAACCCGAGGAAAGCTTACAGCTGAAAACCCCACACTATCTATATATTAATGATTGAGAACATGTAACATTACAATAGTCAATACTTCTCACAAGTATCCAGCACTATCTCCACCTGTTACACACAAAACAGCTCAGACCTGATCTCCAAATCTATTCCACTGCTTGCCTGCCTCCACTGCTCAATACCTGCTCAAGAATGGATGAGAATGGTTGAACCAAACTCGTATTTACCTCAAAATAATCACTCACACTGGGAATCACATGAGCAAAGGCTATAATCACTTGGTATTGGCCAATTCTCATTGGCATAACTCAATCCCATTGATTGTGCAAATCCTCATGCACAACTATAGTCACAACTGATAGCAATCGGATCCTCTAACACCTGTCCTTGCTGAACTGAACATGCACTGACATGCAACTGAGTTAACTGATGTATTCTTTAGTTGCATTATGAGTTAATAATTAGTTTAACAACTCATCATTAGTCTATTTGCAGTTAGACTAATTACAACTAGTTTAACCAAGTCAAACTGAACAAAACTCCATCAACTCCACAATCAACTCCACCAAACTCAACTGGTTGAGTTCTAACTGAAGTCATGCATGCAACAACTCAACTGACCCACAAAGCAAATGTATTTCCTTCTGACAGTTGCATGTGCCACATATGTAGCTCAAACTGAAGTGCTCCAAGAGAATAAGATAAAGTTTATAGTCTAAATATTATTATAAGCTAATAATATTTGACTGCTCTATAATTAGACTTGATAGTGTCGCCGTTGTTGTCTAAAAATAGAAGTCCATCTATTTTTGCCAACTTGACCAATCATCCATAAACAGCATCCTACAACTCATAGACATGATCCATATGTCTAAAAATAGACATTGTCTAAAAATAGACTTTGCGCCATAATTTGCCTGCGGACCCACTTAGTGAAGGCGACTCCTTTTCACTAAGCTCCATCATCTTGTTGCAATCTCAACACTCCTGTTGAGTCTTGAAAATGTCATTCATTTCCATTACACTTTCACTATTATGTCCATTATATCACCTCCATTTCACCTCCATTTCACTACTATGTCACCACATTCATCCCACTTTCATTGTCATTGGGCTACCTTTATGTTTTTCCAATATTTATTATTTCTAAGCCTTTTAAGTGAATTTGTGGTTAAACATTAGAAAATAATGTGCATATGCTTATACCTAACAAATGGGTTGAGTTTGTTGACATGTGTAGGTTGAAAGGAGATTTCTAGAAGACCCTTATGTGGCACTCTAAGGCCAAATTCGAATTTGGTTGGAAAGAATCATGGGATCATGAGGATATGTGTCACATCTCCTAATTGTATTATAACTCTAAAAGACATGTGTCTTATCAGTTCCTATTTTGATTAGGACTCTAGAGGTAGAGGGAGAGATTCATGGATTATCATTAATGAGATGACTCTCATCTTTTTGTATAAATAGGAGATCTCTCTCCTTCATTAGTTAGTTCTTAAGCTTAGCTTCTGAGAGTCTATTTTTAGTCTCTCTTTAGTCTTTCCTTTAGTCTTTTCTTAGTCCTTTTAGCTTGTTAGTCTCATGGCTTTTGAAAGCTTTTGTACTTTGCACTTTTGAAGAAATTGAATAAAGCTTTGATGTTCTCAACATGGAAGGAGATGTGAAGTAGATGTCATGGAGCACATTAGGATGTAAGTAGATTAGATTTTCATTCATGCAATTTTAAGTATGCTTTGATTTTATAGGTAGAAGGGGGCCCTTGCCTTGTACAGTTTGAATTATTGCATTTTATTTTCTCCCGGGATTGTGT
>APFE031632828.1:0-11025 GCA_000404065.3 Pinus taeda | reverse complement strand
CTGATGTATTATTTAGTTGCATTATGAGTTAATAATTAGTTTAACAACTCATCATTAGTCTATTTGCAGTTAGACTAATTACAACTAGTTTAACCAAGTCAAACTGAACACAACTCCATCAACTCACAATCAACTCCACCAAACTCAACTAATTGAGTTCTAACTGAAGTCATGCATGCAACAACTCAACTGACCCACAAGAAAATGTATTTCCTTCTGACAGCTGCATGTGCCACATCTGTAGCTCAAACTGAAGTGCTCCAAGAGAATAAGATAAAGTTTATAGTCTAAATATTATTATGAGCTAATAATATTTGACTGCTCTATATTTAGACTTAACAGTGTCACCGCTGTTGTCTAAAAATAGAAGTCCATATATTTTTTTCAACTTGACCAACCATCCATAAACAGCATCCTGCAACTCATAGACATGATCCATATGTCTAAAAATAGACTTTGCGTCATAATTTTCCTGCGGGCCCACTTAGTGAAGGCGACTCTTTTCAGTAAGCTCCATCATCTTGTTGCAATCTCAACATTTACAGGGTAAGTTCCTCAGACAGAACACCAAAGGACATCGCTCACAAACAGATCACAGATCAATACACCAGTATTTTGACATGGTTAAAACCCTCAAAGAGGAAAACAGTCCACGGCCTGAGCCAACGCGGCCACTTCAGGCAATTTATTAATAAAAGAATGAAATTTTACATAAGCTTCTCTCATGAACAGTTAACCTACAAATGACCCTGCATGCTCTTTAAATAGGATCATGGACCAATCAGGTGTTAATCCACGGATCAAGTGTCGATAATACCGAGGAGAGAATGAACCGTCGGATCACTACATATCGTGACCGTCAGATTGTAAGTTACAAAAGTACATAGTAAAGAAGCACACTTTACCTAACTCTACACTAGACCAAGTTATACTTAACTATTTCCTATGTGTCAGAATATCCTAACATCAAAAAGGAACTTGAAAACTTAGAGAACAAGTGCAAGATCACTTTAACAAATCAAAATGATAGTTCACATGATCAAAGGGAGGCTCCAAAATTTGAACATAGGAAAAAATTGGAGTGTGTTGTAGCACCGACAACACCTGGGTAGTAAGTACAATTCTTGAACAAAATTTTATTCAACACCCTACACCTGGGTAGGAAGTACCTATTCCTGAACATAATTTTGTTCAATGCCCTATAATCAATAGACAACCACCAAGTCCCATCCTTCTTGGGAACAATGATGATGGGTCACCCACATAGTGAGTTACTTGGTTGAATGACACCTTATTCTAGTAGTTGTTGCAATTGTTTCTTCACCTTTATTTCTTTTATAATGGAATGCCTATACAGCCCAATGTTTCACAATGGGGAGTCCAGCAATTGCTAGGTCTTCTACTCCACTTCTGTCTTGGATAATAACCCTTTTGTCTCCTGGAATACATCCAATATGCATATATTAACTATTCCAATTTTTGTTTTTTTTTTCTTAGTACATGCCTCTAGGGATGATTTTTCCCTCATTCACTCTTATACAAATTGATTTTCTCTTAAAAAAAGTAAAACATACTTCTTACTAGAACTGATCAATTTCTTGACTTAGTTCGCACTTACAAGCGAATTTTGGAATTCTCCTTGTGTGCATTGATGGTGAAGGATTTTCCATACTTGATGAGGCAGTATTGGTTGTTTATATACTTAAATATAACATTTTTCATGTATATATAGGGATTTCTAAATGCCACTCCACATACATCAAGGGTAACTACATCTAGTTCTACTTCAACAATAAAATCAACACTGATAGAAAAACAAATTTTGCACTATTTGGTTACCTTTACTTCCATGTCATTATTACCCATCCTAATGGATATCGGCTTGGATGATCATGAAATTCCAATCCCAATCTTTTGAATAGCCCTGCTACCATGATATTTCCTTGTGATCCTTAGTTGAACAGAGCAATAATATTTGTCTTCTTAACATGTATCTTTATATTGGAAAGTATAGTCTTTTGTTATTTTCCTATTGTTGAAGGTTACTCAAATTCACCTTCTTCTACACCAAATTATAGATAATATTCACATCCGTGCCTAAGCTACTTTCAACCTAGTTGCTCGAAATAGTGGCCATAAGGTTCTTCTTCTTTACATTTTTTTTTCTTCGGGTTAGGTTTTAGATGCAACTTTCATCACTTATCCTTTGTATGACCATGAATGTTAGAGTGGTTGTATTAGTTGTTGGGATATTTTCACTGGTGTGTTATGGCTATTGTATTTTTAACTTTTACCCTTTTCAATTTCTTCTTCCCCTCCTTAAAATCATCTTGGTGCTCTTTCTATTTTGACCAACTTGATTTCCCTTTCTTTTGGCATATGGTCTTTAGGTATTGTTCCTGTACACAAATCTCATCCACGATATAGGTTTGAATAACATCACTTGCCTCCACATATGGTTTTTTAGACCTCAAATACTTGAGGAGTATGCATATATTATTTATGGAGATGCCTAACATCATGTCCATATTTCTACATTAAGTGGTATACTCCTATACACTTTGCCCCTACTTCTACGTAAAGTAATTCCATCAAATCAAATATTCTTCTACATACCCGATAGGGTAAATTTGTGACTTTATGAGGGTTTTGAAATCCTCCCACTTAGTCACTAGATTATCTCTCTCCAGCCTCAATTTCTTTGTGTGGCTTTCCCACCAGAACAAGGCATCGCCCACTAATTTTAGTCAAGAAAATGAAATCTTTTGTTCTTCCTCTATATGATGAAAAATAAAATAAACATCTAATTGTTGCAATAAATGATTTAGATTCATAGCATCAATATCACCTTGATATGGATTGATGTCGACCTTCACTTACATTTGTAATAAGGACTGTGAATGGTTCATGGCACTCAAACTAGTTTTGTCATTTTCGATTTCTTTCTTAGATTCCTTCTCTAGTTCTTCCCGATCTATCAATTTCCCCTTCAATTTTACCTCCACATTAGAACCTTCATCTTCTTTAAATATCCTAATCATATTGTTCATGGCCACCATTTTGAGGCTCACATTACGGTTTATATCTATGCCTTGTGCTTCTAGCCATGAAAACCTCTCTTCCACGGGATCATAATAAGGGTCATTGACATATTTGTCAACCATGGTTGGGGTTTTATGAATTTTGACTTAGTTGATATGGATCCCCTACAAATCCAAATAATATACCCAAAGAAACCTAATCTCATACAAATATTGTTTTTAAACTATCATGGACATTCCATTGAACAATTCGCCACAATAGATCTGATAAAATTATACTTAAAATCTAAAAAATTTACCATGAGGATTGTTTTTCCTTAGACCTTTGGATTCATTAGGTTATAGTTTCTTGCATAAAGTATGTAAAATGTGAAAAATAAAGAACAAGAAAAAATACAATCACTCACAACCATAAGAACACAAGATATACACTGGGAAACACTTTCGATAGAAAACCCACCTAGAAGGTGAGGTTGCTTGCTCTCTTTCTCTAAATGGAAAATGAATGTAATTTAAAATAAGTGAGGCATGTTGCTCATGGGCTTCTACAGTGCACAAATCCTCTATGTTTTCTCTCTCCCCATCCACTCTTGGCTACTCTACTCATCTATGGAACAAAATTCACTCTAATCAAATTGAACCCATTTTCCTCCTAATGGCCTAGTTAAATGCAATCTAATAACCAACTTGTTGTTGTGTTTGACTCCCTAAACTCTTAACAAGAGTTATAATATTAAATATTATAGAGTATTCTTCATCATTACACGTTTCTAAAACATTTTCCATGAATAATGGGTGTTGACATAGGAATCCTCTCAAATTATGATGGTCAAAATCGAAAATTCAACTTACAAGTGGCATAAATTTTGCATACTAACTCTAATTAAGGTGATTCTTGCATTGTTGGAAAGGTATTTGTATATTGAATAGCAAAAGCATATGTGGCACTTATGTGGAAAAAATTTACACCAAAAAAAAACATCATTTAATCCCTCAAATTGTGCCTATAAGGTTTTAGACCCCAATTTTCTGAACCTGGTCTCTCCAATTAAAATGCTCGTGTGAGCTGAATTGTCCACGTTTTCCACTTTGAAAGCATTGATATGGATGAAAAATATAATTATCCAATCTAGATCATCTAATGTGACTCTTTGTTATCCACCACTTGAGCCAAGGAGGTGCCTAGTAAATAGGAAGTTAGTAATAATGAATTATGGCCATAGATATCTTCATATGGGGTCATCTTGGTAGCTCCGTGACAAGAATTATTATACCACCATTTTACGAGGGGGAGTCATTGTTCTCATAAGTGTATATTTTTTGAAGAAAATCACTACAAACAGGTTTTTAAGAACATGTTGACTCCCTCATTTTGACCATCTCTTTGGAGGTGATATCAACTACTAATGATTTTTTTGGCACCCTAAAGTTTAAAATACTATTGCTAAAATTTGTTGGTGAAGGTACAGTCTCGATCCAAGACAATTGAACTAGGCATGCCATGTAACCTAAAAATATAATCCATGAAGAGTTGGATGAATAATAGGCTAAATGGGTGTAATAAGGCACAAAAATGAGCATATTTGGAAATAAAATTTACTACCACTATGATCATTGATTTGTTTCCCTCTCTTTAGATTCCCACTATAAAATCCATATATGTGTTAAATCGATAGTGGTCGCTTGCATATATCATATTAACTATCTCATCCTTGTTTCTTTGGAAAGAGTCATAGGTTTCCACAGAATCCTTGATTTTATTTACATGCCATCTCAAAAGAATGACCACTTTGTTCTTTAATAGGTTTTATGAAATCTAGAGTCACCTAACATAGGTGATGAATCCAGTTCCTCTAAGATCCTTCTTTTTAAGGTGGAATCATTTACTAGAACAACGCATTTTTCATACCTCATTGTATATTTATTCCAAGTATATCATTTAGGATGGTGAGGATCTTTTTTAAGCCTTTAGATGAGTTTAATGATAGTATTATTTACCAATGATTCTTTATGGGCTTCCTTGAGCGAACTTGGAATGGGTAAATATAAGGAAAAGAAGGATCCATCCTTCTAAAATTTCCTAGACAAAGCATTAGCCACAACATTTTATTCACCCTTCTTATAGATAATCTCATATTATACCCTAGCATCAGGCTGACCCACTTATGTTTCTCTAGTGATGAAAACATGTGTTTTATCATTTACTTCAAACAGTTATGGTCATACTTGATCTAGAAATTCCAACCTATGAGATATGGATTCTAGGTATCCACTACATGAAGGATGGCCATCATCTCTTTCTCATCTTTCAATTTACCTAAATTTTAGTCACACAATTTCTAATTGGTGAAGGATAAGCGTTAACCTAATTTTTCCAAGACCTTTATCCAAGGAATCACATTCTAGGACAAAAGTCTCATGTACTAGCATTAGTAATATCAAAATAGTGCACATGGAATCCTTTAAAGATGAGAAGGCTTGATTACTTACATAATTTCATACAAAGGCATTTTTTTTAGTCAATGATCTTAAGGGAATAGCAATTTTTCCTTTGGTTTTTTTACAAACCTCCTATAGTAGCTAGTTATTCCTAAGAACCCATGCAAGCTCTTCAATATCTAGGGTTAGGACCACTTTTGCATAGCCAAAACTTTCTTTGGATATACTGATACTCCATTCTAACTAACAACATGGCCCAATGTTTCAACATCTAAAGCTCGAAAATAACATTTGGAGCATAGCATAGTTTCAGATCCTGCAAGAGTTGCATTAAAGAAATTTTGAGGTCTAAAATGTGATTGCAATCACGTTTTTTTATGTATTTCACATTTTTTCACTTAGTATGATCCATTTAAAGCATGCAATATAGGTACTCCTTGGAGGAAAAATTAAATTTCTTATCCAATGATTTCTCCACTCAAAATTTGAGTAAAACTGTAGGGAGATAAGTTGAAAATACGAATTGAAAATTTTTTATTTTTTTCATCTTTTTACTTTTTTACTCTAAAAATGGGGAATCATCCCCCATGGTTGACACCATCATATTTAGTCTTATTGGTTCTTATAAAGTTGATTTTCGTTGCACATTTTTGTTTTAAGGCCCAATTTTGACCTCAAAATTTCTCTAATGCAAGGCTCTATCAACATGTTCTATGCAAAAATCCCAAATTTGGTTGTAGATCAAGTTATCAATAAAGAATACAAGCATAAAAATATGTAGAAAGGGTAAAAATGAAAAAATCAATGAGGCTCTAGAAGTTGGATGTAGAATTGCAAAGGAAAAACAGTAATACTCAAAATTCATAATGACCCTCATGTATGTGGAAGGTTATCTTCAGATTGTCTATTCTTTCATCGGTATTTGGTGGTAGTGAGAACATAAGTCAAATTTGGTGAAAAAATTGGCTCCATGAAATTCATCCAAGGTATAATCAGTAACAAGGATGGGGAATTTTTCTTTGATGGTTATTAAGAGCCCTAAAATCAAGATGAATGCACACATTACCTTCCTTCTTTAAAATGGTGATCTTTATTGATGAGTAGGGGCTGGAAATTGGATGTATGAATCAAAACTCCAATAATTCCTAAGTGATATTTTTTATTTCATTCTTATATGAAAATTGGTGCCTATAATGACACACATTGGGTGGTAGACTATTAGGAATTAATGGAATACCATGGTCAAGCTATCCTCATAAATGTGGTAACCCGTAGGGAATTTCAAATAACTCTTAATGTTTAGAGAGGACCAACTATAAATTAAGGTGAATCCCCTAATGTTAGTGTCTACTACTTGTATGTAATTGAACTATGCAATAATTCCTAAGTCACATTTATTTAATAACTTCTTGATCCGATAGTCACCCTATGAGTGATCTCAGTTAAGAATTTATTAAATGGAGTTATTACAAACTCATGTTTTGGTGTGTGTCTAGATTATTTAAGCAATGGATCAATCAGATTGCAAATACATAGACACTTGAAATGGAAGACAGCAAAGAAATACAGTAAGCAAATATAAGAACACAAGAAATTAATAAGGAGTTCACCCTATCCTCCAAGGCTACATCTCTGATCCAAATTTTAGTGGTGGCCTTATTTATTGTGTCTTAAAGCAGAGAATTACAAAGAAGGAGCTCAATATGAGTCTCATGTTACAGGACAGCTTGGCAGGGTGGTTCTTGGATTCCCCAAGCCACTGGAGTACACAAACTCTTGTCCTTACCGGTTTTTCGACCTCTTGAGTCTACAATGGTAGGAGCCCAATGTGGTGCTTGGTCCTGATAGATCCCTCTCAGGGATGGCTGGAATTTCTCAAGCCCTCTAGTGCTCGACACTACCTTTGGTCAACTCGACCCTCTGTATTCTCATTATTTTTTTCTCTCTCTGTCTACTTTCTCTGTTCTTCTACCGTATTCCTTTTGTTGGTCTGTGCATGGCTTTAAAGCCACTCGAGCTCATAGTTTTTCAATTCCCCTTCCAACTCCGTCGGATCGCTTGCTACAACATCACTTGGAGTTCCATGTCTCGACGTCATCATCAGACTCACAGGGTGCAGCCACTTGTCCTCCTGTGAACTGCGCCAACTTCCTTCATCAGTTTAGTTCTTCAGTTACGTCGTGGGGTGAGTCATCCGCCACCTTAGCAGTCAAATTGGACCTCAAATTCTTTTAGATCGTCGCTTAATCCCTCGTTAAATCCGATCTTACCGTCGGGTGCGATATCATTTGTTATATCTGGATCCCGCAGATCCGACGCCATCCACTCATCTTGCGTGGTTGACTTTCTCGACCATTAGTGTGCGATGAGCGATGGTTTTCTCTCTCCTCTGCTTGCCACGCGTGGGGTGCTGACTGGAATCACTCTGTTTTCATATAATCTGCTTACCGCCCAAGGATGCCCACGATAAATACCGTCGTTTTTTGGAGTGCAAGTCCTGCCTTAGCCTTTAGCCTTTTTTCCCCACATTTTTCACAAATCCCACGCGACCGAGTGCTCAGGGCCTCTCCTTCTCAAGGGTTTTTGCTAAGCGATGCGCGATTATTGCTAATCGTGCATCAAAAACTGCCTCCATTTCCTGATCTGGGCTTCCCAGGGGCTAGTTTCGCCTCCTGCACAGTCTCCATGGGCCTCAGTCGGCGTGCTTTGACTGAGGTCCTCGTCATTCCACGTTGGCTTCCAACTGCCACTGTTTTAGAGGTGTTTCTGATCGCTTCTCTCAATTCTTTGAGGTTTGTCCTGACCTGGTATAGCCATGGTTCTTTTGATTATTCTTCATGGATCCAATTTGGATCATGGCCTTCCCACTAAAAATCTTTTGGACCACCAAAAGTTGGTTTTTCAAGCATTGACTAAGTGAGGGTACCATTGTCTCACTTGTCCAATCTCAATCCACTTTGCACTGCTCGGCTTCGAACCTTTGAGCCTAATTCTGAGGTTCTCAACATCTCCTTTGCGCGTTGTCCTCACCTTCCTGTCTAAGACTGTGTCTTCCTTCAATTCATTCAGATATTCAGGTAGTAGGTCATCAATAGAAGGCAATTGAATTTGCTCTTCAGCATCCTTAATCATTGAAGGTTCAAACCATCTCAATCAATCTGCGTTTACGACTGAGTAGATGTGCATGTAAGTTGGTATATCAAGGCGAAAATAATTTTCGCCAATCCTCTCAAGTATCCTGAAGGGTCCATACCTAATAGCCTTTAGCTTTTTACCTTCACCTTGAATCCTGTCCTTGCTGATGTACAGCCAAACCTGATCACCAACTTGGAAGCTATGCTCCACCCGATGCTTGTCATGCCTTGCCTTATATTTGGCTTGGATCTTTTCCAGTTGTTCCTGTACTGCCTGGTGGATCTCCTGGATCTGTTCAATGAACCTAGTTGCCTTGTCCACATCACTGTGTCCATCAACTGTGGTATCTTTACCGAAGACAAAATCCAAAGGAGACCTTGGTGTGAAACCCAAACAATTCTCAAAAAGAGATGTTTGTGTAGAAGAATGTTTTTCTCTATTGTAAGCATGTTGCACATAACACAAGTGTTCATCCCAAAGCTTAGGATGTTTGCTACAATATCCTCGGAGTAGCTGGATCATTGTCCTATTAACTACTTTTGTCTAGCCATCGGTTTGTGGATGAAAAGTTGTGCTCTTCTTCAGTTGAGTGTCCATCAGTTCCCACAGACTTGACCAAAACTTCCCCACAAATCGGGTGTCTCAATCAGATACAATAGAAGTGAGTAATCCAAAATGAACCCATACATGTTCAAAGAATAGTTTTGCAGTCTGTTCAACTGTAATCTGTTTGTTACAAGGTATCAAAATGCACATTTTTTTGAACCTATCCACAACCACATACAGATAATCATGACCTTTTCTAGACTTAGGCAGTCCCCCAACAAAATCCATGGAAACACTTTCCCAAGGGTGAGTAGGAACTGGTAAGGGAGTGTACAAGCCTAGTTTTCTATTGTGGGCTTGCTTTTAGCACCACATGTACACCCTCTTACATATCTTAGAACTGTTCTCACTCATTTTTGGCCAATAACCAAAATATTTGAGGTGCAATATTTTACTTTACCCCAAAGTGCCCTGATATCAAAGAAGTGTGTGCCTCTCTGATTATCTTTACTCTCTCTGTTTATGGAATGCAGAGTTTCCGACAATGATATAAGAGTTGGTCCTTCACATGATAATCCAATTCTTCTACCCTTTTGCCTTGACTCAAAGTTGCATATACATCTTTAAAGTCTATATCTTGAGCATATTGTTCCATGTAACTTTCATGTAGTACAGAATTATGCTTAAGTATAGTTGATGCATTTATAATGGGTCTAGATAACATATCTGCAACTTTGTTATGTATGCCCTTTTTATATCTGATGACTAAATGAAACTGTTGTAGAAAACCCATCCACCTGTCATGTCTTGATTGCTGCAACTTAGTTTGGGAGTGTAGGTATTGAAGTGGTTGATGGTCATTATGTATTACTGTCTCTTTGCCCATTAAGTAATGTTTCCACTTTTTCACACTCTGAACTAATGCATACAATTCTTTATCATATGTAGGATAGTTAACTACTATAGGTTTAAAAGTCTCAGAATGATAACATATGGGTTTACCGTGTTGTGTCAACACTGCTCCCCTGGCATAGTCGCTGGCATCTGTTTGGATCTCAAATGGTCTTTGTTGATCAGGCCGTGCTAGTACAGGGGTTGTATTGATCTTTTCTTTCAAGGTGTCGAAGGCTTTCTGATGTTTGCCTCCCCATTGAAACACCTTGTTCAATCCTGTCAAAGCATGTAAGGGAGCTGCAATTGAGGAAAAGTTAGAGATGAACTTCCTCCAATATTGTGTTGCTCCTAAGAAGCTTCTCACTTCTATAGCAGACTTGGGTTTAGGCAAATTTACAATGACTGCCACTTTAGAGGGATCTATTTTCAATTCACCACCGCCTACTATGTGACCCAAGTAATTTAGAGATGTTTTTCCAATTTCACATTTTGAGAGTTTAACATAAAGTTTTTCTCTTTTCAAAACATCTAATGTCTGCTTAATATGCTTTAAGTGTTCCTCCCACGTTTTACTAAAAATCAGAATGTCATCTAGATACACAATAACAAAATCATCAAGGAAAGGTCTGAGTACATCATTCATTAATCTCATGAAAGTAGCAGGGGCATTGGTTAAGCCAAAAGGCATAACCAGCCACTCATACAATCCCTACTTTGTTTTAAAAATAGTCTTCCATGCATCTTTCTCTGCAACTCTGACCTAATGGTATCCACTGTGCAAGTCCAGCTTGGTGAAATAAACAGCTTCCTTTAATTGATCTAAAAGATCATATATGCGAGGAAGGGGATAACAATTTTTTATTGTTATCTTATTCAGTGCTTGGTAATCAATGCACATTCTCCACAAGCCATCTTTCTTTCTCACCAAAACGATTGGTGACCCACATGGTGATGTGCTAGGCCTGATGAA
>APFE031632812.1:4109-46288 GCA_000404065.3 Pinus taeda | reverse complement strand
TCATATCAGGACTGCAAACATTTTGTAATTTTACTGCTAACTAATTAGAAAACATACTGCAAAATTGCAAATGTTTGGCACGGTTCTCCGGTAGCTGGCAGCTTTCATAAATATGAATAAGCAATGCAGTGACAACGGACATTTCTAATCAGAGTGCTGTATTCATAAAATTGATTATATACTAAGAGACCATCAACACAGACTAAGACCACCCAAAAGAAAATCAAGAGATTCCATACGTATAACTCTATTACGTTCGAAATATGAGCTGTTAGACCTCAAACCTTATTGGATCCTTTTTCAGCTTTGCATAATCAAAGAAATATATACGGGAAAAAACGGTTTTTTGTTCATTATAGCTGGTAATTTTTGTATATAAGAAAATATGTTAACGGGTTAAGACTTAAATGTATTTAGCAGGAGCGAAAGTCTTTTTTTTTTTCCTATTGGTTACTGGTAGGGTAATTATAAGCAGCCTAATTTTTTTTGAATAATATTAATGAATAAAAGTTATTTTGGATACCGTCTTTTAGTAAATTATGACTATCAATATTGATTATGAAATAATAAATTAATAAAGATTTCAATATATTATATATATATAAAATAAAATACATTTTGAGAAACCAAAAAAATAGAAAATGAAATGCAAGAGGGAAATCAATTAGAAAAGACATTGATTAATGAACGCTATTAGTCTACTGTATTAAATTGAATTTTAAGTAAGTTCTCCATCTCAACTTTCACAGATTCCTTCATGCTAGCATAATTTTATAGGTTCATAAATTTTATGAGCTTCAATATCTGAAAATTTCGCAGAAATAAAAAAGATGACTATGCTTATCAACGTAAAAACAATGCTAATATTAAAAACATATCCGCAGTCATTCACGCAGAGGTGAAGTACGCACCTTGGAGATTCATTCAACTCCTGCTTGCAATCCATCACGGCGTCCAGTGAGAATACTGTGTTTGGAGTGGGTTTGAATATGCAGGTTGTCCAGTTATTTATATTGAGCTGCGGCTATGGCGGCAACGCAAACTATTCCTCACCACATGTTTATTCGTTGACCTAGTGGATGGATGGAATCCTCCTTTTTCATGTCGAAGATTGGGCTACAAACACGATTGAAAGAGACACATGAAAGTCAAAGGCAAAATGGAAAAAAAGAGACCAATGAAAAGTTAAAAGCAAAAATGAAAATTTTAAATGCTTAATTTCATGCTTCCAGCTAAAAAAGAGACCAATGAAAAGTTAAAAGCAAAAATGAAAATTTTAAATGCTTAATTTCATGCTTCCAGCTTTACATGGTAATTAATCATTATTGAAATAAGGTTTTCAAAAGATGTTTGACAAATGAAAAGTAAAAGCAAAAAGGAAAGAAAGAGACCAATGAAAGGTTAAAAGCAAAATGGAAAATTTTAAATGATTAATTTCATGCTTCCAGTTTTAAATGGTAATTAATTTCACAAGTATTAAGTAAGGTTTTAAAAGTTGTTTGACACATGAAAAGTAAAAGGAAAAATGGAAAGAAAGAGACAAAAGGAAAAATGGAAAGAAAGAGACAAACAAAAGTAGAAAGTTTTAACTTAGTTTCATCTTTTCAGTTCAACCTCCTTCCAACCTTACATGGTAACTAATTTCACAAAAATTGAAATAAGGTTTTTAAAAGTTGTTTGAGAGAAAGTTTTAACTTAGTTTCATCCTTTCAGCTCAACATCCTTCCAACCTTACATGGTAACTAATTTCACAAAAATTGAAATAAGGTTTTTAAAAGTTGTTTGAGAGAAATAGTAATATAACTATGTCCAAATAATATTACCTCATAAACTGAGTTCATAATAAAACTTATGAGTTCAGAATAAAACTACTATATAATGCATTTAAAGACTAACTTAACCTTTAAATAAGACATGCAGATTAAGAGCTATTTGTTTAATGGTAAGAGTTATTTGTTTGATGGAGTTTTTGGTTTGATATTCACCTGAAAATTTTAATTTAGATTTGTAATTTATTATCCATGTATTTGTAATAGATTTGTAATTTATTATCCATGTATTTGTCCAAGATTTTGTAATTTATATCCATGCTATTGAATACTCATTTTTTTTTATTTTTATTAGTGTTTACATAAAAGCATTAAATTTTATAATAAGAATGTAATTTTTTTATAAGCCATAATCATAAAGAGTATGTCATAATCATAAGTATTATTGAATTTTATATCTAGTTTTTCTATTGCGGTGTTTTGATAGTAAATAATTTTTGATAAATCTACATTTTTAGTTCTCCAAAATTCATTTTGATTTACCATTCCACCATTATAATAAGAAAATTTTCGTTGTAAATCTTAGTTGTCATTCTACAACTATAATGAGCAAAACCCCCCTGTAAATCCTGAAATTGATATGTACTTTCTAGGGAGCTCTATATAAATATAAGCTTTTACAAGGGAAGCAACAACTAAAAAATTGAAGCCGTCCATTCTTTCATATACCTTGAAATTGAATTTGGTTCTACATGATAAAGCAATCTCTAGAAATACCACCTATCAACTCTAAGTTAAACATACTATTTTTCAACTCATACTACCTATCAACTCCAATGTAAAAACAACTACCACATCTAAAATGATGCTAGAGAAAGCTCTTGATTTGAAAATTTTAAAGACATTGTTAACACTGGAGAGCACTTACTAAAAAAATAAAGAATAAAATCCTACCATTAATAATAAAAAAAATACACCCAATCAAATAAAACTTATTAGGAATAAAAAAAGCATTTTAATATATATTATAATTTAATAAATTATTTTAAATTTACAAATATATATTAATAATACGAAATTTATAAAATTAAAATTTATTATTTATTATTAATAAAATAACATAATCATATAGTAAGCCAAAATTAAATATAAATATTTAAAAAATATTTTTTTTTAGATTGAAATAATAATTATTCAGTTTGAATAGTTTATTATTAATACAAAAAATATAAATACAAATATAAAAATATATATAATTATTTTTTTATTAATTAAATAATTAATATGATGAATATGTGTAGTTTTTGTTGATTATTAAGTAAGAAATGCTATTCAACATGCATTATGGGAGCTTATGTTATGTCGGTGAGCCTTTTGTAAAGTATACATTTCACTTGAATCATTAGAATTTGAGAATAATATATCATATATATATATATAATATATATATATTATATATATTAATTAATTATATAAATATTAAATGTATATGATCATTTTTGTAATTTCATACGCAGGAGAAACTTCAATACATCTATTTAAAGTTGCACTTACCAAAATCCACTAAAAGACACGTATTCATTTGCATCCATTAAATTAAAAGGGGAAGAATAATGTTGAACCACATGATATATGTTGTTACATTTGAACCACATGATATGGTGTTACATTTAAACCACTTATGTAAAGGCAAATAGCGAAAAGCAAAAGACGCATCCTTTGGAATGGAAAGTGACCTTTATGCCATTTGCTAATCCCGGATGGATATAAATGTAAGATACCATTATAATTTAAAGGCATCATAAATCATTACAATGGGCAATTCATTTTCTATTTTTTTTATATAATAAATTTATTTACAAAGTTATTATTAAAAGATATTAAATGTAATTAATATTATTATTTGTTTTTAATAAATTATTTGAAAATATTATTAAATTAAATTAATTTAATTTAATAATTAAGAATTATTATAATAATTAAATAAAGTAGATGTGAATATTAATAATTTAAAAAAATAAATATTTGGTATTTTTCAGTGTAAAGTATGGTTTCTCTAAGTTTCGTATGCAAAGTTTTAGTTTGCCTATCTTCAAAAATAGGGAGAAAAGTGTTTTCTCTAACTACAAGACCATTATGATTAGCCACATTCTAGCCAAGATTTATACGCTTATTCTAGAAAGACAACTTAGCCTTTGACTTGAAAACCAGAGTAAAAGAGCTAAAGGGCAAGCTGGTTTTATGAGACATCACTCGCCCATTGACCACCTTGTCACCGTTAGGATCATCGCAGAGGAATGTCACAATAGTAAAATTGATATCTTATGTTGTTTTGTGGACTTTCGAACAACTTTTGGCACTGTCCCCGGAGATAATCTCTGGGAGAGGCTTGAAGAGATCCTAATTCCTCCTCAACTAAGCATCGCTATGGTCCGCCTCTACGAGACTATCATTGCCAAGCTTAAGACCAATGATGGTTGGTCTAAAGATACTAAATGTAATATCGGGGTTAAGTAAGCTTGTCCCCTTTCCCCTACCCATTTTGGTATTTACATCGATAAACTAGAGGAGTATCTACAAACTGTGGGTTGCAAAGGCACCAAGCTTGCTGTACTATCATTACTCTTCTCCTTTATGATGATGACGACATAGATACGTAGCTTGAGACTCTTCATGTCTACTACTCCAAGATGGGTATGACAGTTAATACCAACAAGACTAAAGTCATGATCATTAAATCCAAAAATATCACCCATGGTAGCTTCGTCTATGATAACCATTATCTTGAGCAGGTTTCTTCTTATAAATGTTTGGGTATTGACTTTCCTCATCAACTCAACTGGAATAATAGCATCGAGAAAAGAATTATTGGAGGTTGGAAAGCTTATTATGGTCTTCAAAATAAATGTTGGTTAGTCGATCTTTACATTTGTAGTAAAAAAAGGTTCATTTTTTAGACTCTCATCACCCCTGTTATTTTATACGAATGTGAACTTTTGTGGTGTAGTATGTCTAGGGAGTTGTGGAGAAATATTGAGATGATCCAAAAGAAATTCATAACCTATAACCTCAAGATCAAGGGGAATACTGTGTATCCTATCCTCTTGATCGAAGTTGGCCTATCCCCCATTGAAAGTGTGACAATGTTTAGATATCTAATGTATAAGAAGAAGCTTCACAATATGGAATCCAAGAGGCTCCCAAAAATTACTTCTACCTTTAGTCAAAACCCCCACTTGTGCCTCAACTGTGGATGGCATCAGGAAGCTCAGTCTTGGCTCAACCTTTGGGGGATTAAGGAGAAGATCATCGTGGGAAGCTAAGATGTTGGAGGGTAAAAGGAAGCTAAGATACTATAAGGAGGTGATCAACCCTGCCTCGATAACCATAATTATCTATTTATGTTGACTAGCACTAAGAAGAAAATGAACATCACTAGGATTAGAACTAACTCTCATGATCTTCGGAGTCAGACCAAGCAGTGGTATACTCCCAAGACTCCCTAGGACGATATAATTTGTTAGATCTATGATACTAAGAAGGTGAAAGATGAAAAGCACTTCATTTTAGACTACCCAACTCTTGCCCACATCCGCTCTGAATTCCCTATCATCAGCCACACCTCCAATCTTCTTGACTTACTAAGCTAGCCCAAATATAATGATCTTGGAACACTTATTTCTTTACTCTTTGATCATAGAAAAAAGATTTTGAACAATGACAATTAGTTAGTCTCTCTTTTCTTGAGGTCTGATAGATCACATTGGTCTTAGTGGAAATTGATCACTATCATATATATATAAATATATTTTTTTTAAATTTCATATGATTTTTTAAGTTTTTAAATTTTTTTAATTTTAATTTTAAATTTAAGTTTAAAAATGCTTTTTTTTTTTTTAATTACTAATGTAAATCATCTTTTATACATTTTTTTAATATGAAAAAAATAAATAAAAGAGCAATAATCAATTTAATACTAGAATTTTACCCTAATTTTGTGTTAAAGCAATATTGCATGCATACAACAATATATATATGTTATATTCAAGTTTCATTATAGCTATGCTACTGTTTCATATATTAATGAATCATTTCTTTAAAACTTCTCAACTTTTTGGTTTAATATATAATTATATATATATATATATTATTATATAATATAATATATATATATATATAATATATAATATTTTAAATTTATTTGTCATAATTAATTTTCTATAGTGAGAGAGACCCCATTTCAACATAGGTTTTATGGAAATAATGCATCCCCATTGTTATCGAGAATAGTTTCCACTTGGAGCTACTATTCCCACTAAGACTGGTAGCTATCTTAGAAGAAAACAAGTTAAAACTACTTTCGGTTTCCTTTATGAGAAGTAGATATGAGGGGAACAAAGGACACCAACCTCAGTCTTGCGCTTGGTTCCTTGCCTGGTTCCTCTCCTTTCTGATAGATCTTCGCTGCTTCTTCTTTGTCCACCCAGCTTCAAAGAGCACCCGTGGAATCAAAGCAGCATAATACTATCGAAGAATAGAGACCTACAGTCATAAACAATACAGGACCAGATATGTATTGAACACACAAATGCATATACAATCAATCATACAAGAATGTGGAGGAAAACTTGAATAGCTTATTAATATCAAGAATAGCAAAGAGGATTACAACCAATTTTTCTAACCCAGCATCATCCTCCAACAAGAAAGCCCTTCTTCACCTCATGTAAAGCTTAGATCACCCAACACTATGATGTTACACTAGGAAACCAACAACACTTCTCTACAAGATACAAGATTCCAGTCTCTGGATCTCTGTGATGAGGGATCCATATATAGATGATTGTAAGGGGGTGAGTTAGCTTCTGGGTTTCTGATTAGTGTCCTCTCTCTGATAGTTCTTGATTCCACTTGGAGATTGATGATCTCTTACTCATCCCTGGGCAAATTCAGAGAGGCAAGTGTCAGAGGAGAAGTTTCTGGAAGATTCTATGATCCTCCACCTCGCAAACTGTCTCTACCATTTGTCCATTCTCGCCTATCGTACCCTACAGAAGGGCTTTCCAGTATGCATCGCACCCTCTGCATTGGGCATTCTGTATGGTCTAGTTTTGACCAGTTCTGAGCAGGTTTCTGTGGAGAACTTCTGGGAGATGATGTAATCAGCTGACCTTGTTCTTTTAGTGAGTGAAACAACACTTTTAGGGACTTAAGAGCCTTTGGTTTATGGACATTTATGATTGGGGTTGCAGTACCCAAAAATGTCTATAACAGTTGCCCCCTAAAGCATGAGGTCATTAATATTTTGATGTTGGGTGAAATGCTTTATCATGAGGATCTGAAGTTCTTTCGAGGTGGAAGGCGACCCGTAATAAGATACAATACAATACATTATCTTCATAATATTTTTCATGATCTAGTTGAGGCAGGCATTCCCATGCTCAACTTTATAAATTCATTTTCATGTACATAAGATAGACAACTGTCTGTGTAACAGACTGATGATTCAGATAGAGTCATGATCCTTTGATTTGGATGATCATCTGTTCAACAATGATGTACATTTTATGTCTTTATATTCCTAAATATATCGCAGCCCAGATGGATGAAACTAGATCCGGGGTCTTCAAAATGTGTTCAATCTTCACTCGGAGTACAAGTCAATCCATGTGAAAGATGTTCTGGAGTCGAACATGGAAAGACATAACCTGATTACCAACCAATGATGTAAGTTGTTAACAGGCATGAGAGGAATCACCAATAATGACAATGATCCTCAAGGTACTACAGTACAATTCACATGGTGTGAAAAAGGGACTTGGCGTCGAACACCACGCAAAATCTCTCGGTCAAAGGCCATTGATGTAAACCTGTCGACGAAAGTGAGAAACTTGCCATTGAGGCATGCAAGCTTCAAAGTACGGAAAGGGGTTGTTCTTAGGTCAACTTCTTAGATAATGAGGTGATGTCGACAAGAAGTGACCCGTTGTAGGAGGGCCTTAATGAATCCCACATCTACGACACGGAACAAAGCAAATGATTTTGGAGGTGAAAATGATCTGATGATACAGGGTTCAGTGTGGCGGTCATGAAAGAATGGAGCATGAATGTATTGCAGTGGATGAGGCACAGGTGAATACTCTGAGCGACTTCTATTGAACATATCGGCGACACTGACAATGGAGTGGTAGCGTTAACCCCAAAGATGGATGGTGTGATGGACCAATGGTGATATGACCGGTGAATGGAATAACCCAACTAGACTTGGACAGAGTGAAAGTCTCATGTTCAAGAGTGACTTGCTACCAATAAAGTTTCTTCAAGTTTTCTTCCCAATTTTCCCCACTCATTGCTGACCAGTAGCTCTTTATTTTTATCAAGCTTGAGGAGGATAACATATTCTTGTTCTGTAATCCGCCCTTCGGGTGAACCCATTGCTATGTTTTAACGAGCCTAGCGACAGTGAAACTCGTTCTCGTCCATTTGAACAAGTTTGTCACTATTGGTTTTAATGAGTTTAACGACAATGATAAATCGGTCCTTTTTCATTTTTAGAGAGTCTGAAAAGGGACAGAAAGGAAACTCCAATGATTCTTTTTCGTCATATAATCCCTTAAGTCTGAAAAAGTGTAAAATAATACGAAGGGGATGAATTTTCGATAGTTTTAACGAGCCAAACAAGACAAGTGCTCGATATTTTTGTGTAATAATCCCTCAGGTCCAAAAATATCAAAATATAAAGGAGGGATAACACTTCCGATGACTTTAACGAGCCAAACAAGACAAGTGCTCGATATTTTTGTGTAATAATCCCTCAGGTCCAAAAATATCAAAATATAAAGGAGGGATAACACTTCCGATGACTTTAACGAGCCGGAGAGGCTAATCGCTTGGCAATATTTTCATATTTTACGAGTCAGGTGAAAAGAACTTAAAGGAGACTCGTTTTCTAAGGAACGAGTGATAATTTTGGGTAGCAGCTGATTCCAGGTAAGGTTTGGAATTTTTCAATCATGACAGTGTCACAAGGATGGCTAGCAAGATCACTCATCACAGCTATTCCTCAAAAGGGTAAACAATCAAATGGAGGCGTATGATTGGCTAAAAAGTGGAGGTGATGATGAGAACACGACCAAGGCTTAAAAGCTGATGATAATGCATTCACAGTTTATTTACTGGAAATTGGTTCTTTTTTTAATGATCTTAAACTCTGGGGGGGAAAATTTGCTCATTTCTTATGTTTAATTTTTAACGAGATTGAACTCCACGTAAAAACTGCTCGTACCAGTCATATAATAAGGATATCTCATCTATACATGCCATTTTTTATGGAGCTTGCACCTTTTAAAGCTTTGCCCCGGATCCATTCTTTATGCAGGTTAGGAAACGACCAATCCTACGAGTTTAAGGGTTTGAGAATCTACAAACTATGAAAATAAATGGTTGCTCTTTGCTTGCATGAAAAAAGGTTTGCATGCCCCCAGGCATAGTGAAAAATTTCCTGGCTACCATATAGAAGTTCTTGTTTCAGAAGGACAGTTTCCATCCACATAGCAGATAGAAAAACTTCCTGGCTTAATCCATCTGGACAAGGGTGGTTCTAAATCCCAAACTCCTAACCTTAACGAGGGAACCTTATTCCGGTCTAACTCCCTTTTCCTATAAGGATAGGTGTCAAACCTGTCATTTTCCTTCGCGGAAACCTACTCTATACTTGGAGTTTCCCTACTGGAATAGGCTAAGGTGCATGCCCTCTGGGTTTCAGTCATGTCCTTCTAAATTACTCGTGCTCTTCAGGTGGACAGACTAGAGATTGATGAGACATTCCTTGCGTGAAAGGACCATTTAGGGATGGCATTTGACTATAAGCTATGTGTGAGCTGGGGAATGAAAGTTGGTCTATGAGTTGGACCACTCAACCTTCATGTAGAAAACACATTACTCTAAAGAGTGAGGAGACAATGGCTCCCATGCTATAAATATAATCGCGCCCAAGGAGTAGATTATAATCTAGGGGTCCTTGGACTACCGTCACGTTCATGTAAACGGTTTTCCTTCTCAATGTTATGGGCAGACTGGGAAGGATCCCTAATGGTTGACTGGTTCCTTTATCAAAGCCTGTCAGATTTCTCATCTCAGGTAGAAGCGATGGCGAACCAAGCACTTTCCAAGCAGTCGAGGAAAAGATACTCATAGAAGCCCCTTCATCTATGATGGTACCAGCCATGACCATTCTGTAAGCTTGTACAATGATTCAGAATGGTACACTCACCAATAAACGGGGTCTGCCTAGTGGATTCCAATCAAAGGAAACGACTAGGTTGCTTGGAGGTGGGACCGAATAGACGGCCGGATACAACTCTGATGAACTTCCTTCCTACGGTAAAGGAACGGGTGGACTGCCCACATGTTCATCGGAGTATATGTTTATGAAAAGAATTTAAACGGTGTCCTTCTTATTCTCTCTGGTGACTGTATCATCTGAAGATAGACCTTTTGAAGGCAAGACCGGGTCAAGTGCCACCTAGACCTTTTGACTTTCATCTAGTATAGATTCAGAGGGTTTATCTTCAATGATATATGCTTTGACCGACAACAATGGCGTGTTAGTCGGATTTCAACCAGTGATGGACTTGACAAGAGTTTCTTATATCCAGGAGGGAGCTGTAGCGGTGAAGCAGGACGGTCATCCAAAACTCTTTTACCTTCATCTGGGAAGGGACAACGGTGGACGGCGTGATCGCCTTCACACAATTTACAAGGAAATTTGCAATTCCTTTTCTGTCTAGATACTTCGCTTTCACTGGTTGACGGTGTACTTTCAACATGATCATCAGAGGCTGACGACAATAGATTGTGCAAACGAGGAGACCAGTCCCTTAAGATCTGGGGGATGCAAGGACAATCTTGATGATAGTGGTCTCCTCTGCAAATGATGCATTGAGATTTAAGTTTAGATGGTGCAATGTGAGGATTTTCGCTAGACGATGCATGGTTTCCCCCTTTTGCTTTTGGCTTCTTCTTCTTCTTTTCCTTTTTCTCCTTCCACTTCTTCTTCTTCTCAGTTACTTGATCTCTAGCTTTACCGGCTTCATCAAGCGAAGAGGAAGGAGGAGAGGGAGAAACAGATGAAATAGAAGGTTGGGGGGTAACTCTAGTGTCATCTAGTTGCTGACTTGATTGTTCAGGAATTACAGTATTCTAAACGATAGAGGTAGAGAAAAGCCAAATGGGCAAGCCAATCGTCAAGCCTGGAAGTGACAATGTGGCCATATGGGGTGCACCAACATCTCCCCAAGAGGAGAAAGGACTAGGATTTCCTCCAAGGGGAAATCCTTGGTTGGTAGACTCCATTTTTCTCAACCTAAAGACCAACGAGGGAATTTGTGATGTTATTCCGATTAAAATAAATTTTAAACGCTTTGACACAACTTGTTTTTCCAATTTTTAAGAGTCGAGAAAAAACAAAAGATGACTCTAGTCGCCTTCGATTTTTAATGAGCCTGAAGTGACAAGTACTCAGATGGACGTTTTCCTTTAAGGAGTCTGAAAATTAATGAAAGAGAGTACTCTGGAAATCTAGGTAGAGGGATTACCAAACCAATCGCAAAACTGCAGAATACTTTTTATGGTACAACAGTCAATCTTCCTGAATGCTGTGTTTAGTGCATTGCGATCGATAGGGCGGTAGACACAACTTCCTAAGGATAAAGGATATAGCCTATTGTGGTCTCTCAATATGTACTCGACAGTACGTGGGAGCACAAGTCCGTGCTGGCACTTTTCATCTGAAAGAGGAGGAATCACCTAACCAATAATGAAAGCGACAGTTACCAAGCTTTACGACACTGGAATACGTCTCTAGCCTAGACTTCTAGATGTTGTGCGTTAGGTTCCAAAGTGTTTTTAGGTTCATTAAATTTATTTTATAGTTGATCTTGTTTAAGGAATTTGCCTTTCAGGTTCATCGCGTGATGTATATATACAATTCTTAAAATGCAGTCTAAGAGGATAAACAATCGTTTAATCTTCTTTTGCAATGAAAATCCTAGCTACTAAGGAAAGAGAACTGAGGGTCTTTCAAAAAAGAGCATAGAGCACACACTAAATGCACTGTCCTAAATCAAACCAACAAGCAGTATAAATGCAAATGCACATGCATGTATTTTTTTCAACCTTCTTAATGTGTGAATGACAAGAAGAATGCTAAGTGCAAATCTGAATTATCTTTCCAAAGCGACACTACTAACAAATTTGTTTTCAAAATGAAGTGAAGATAACGACGACACTTTTGCAATTTTGAATTGAAAATTGTTTTCGACACTTGAAAAAATACTAATTCAAATCACATACAAGAGTAACAATATAATGGACTATCAAGAAAAATGGAATTCTCTTCTATGACTGAAAATGACACTTGCGACACTTTCAGATCAAGAAATGACAGTCTGATTACGCTACTTCTTTGTAAAAGAGAACTGAAAATGGCGCACAATACATAAAAAATTTAAATTTCTTTGCACAATGGAGGTGGAATGATGGAAAGGAAGGGGGTTTCCACAGATATTTACTAACCAGAGACAACAAAACTCCTAAATAGATCTAAAAAGAGTGAAGAAAAACCAAAGTCTGAAGGCAAAACTAACCTTCTCTGACCATCGCACCTGTTACACAATGAATCCAATATGCATCTCACCTACTGCACATTGGAGGTGTGATGCATATAGACTGCCTTGAAGAGAGGGTGCGATGGTACCAGTGCAAGACTTCTACTTGGTCTTTGGTCACAATTTGTAGTTCAGTTTAGGGATTTAGGCCGAGCAAGTGATGTTCAATAAATATAAATCATAGGGATTGATCTAAGGAGGTTACTAGAGCCACCACTAGGGAAATTAGAGTGTTTACAGATCGATTGTTCAATTTATAAACAAAACCCGGAGATAGACTGAAGCAGCATTGATCTACCTTGCACTTGCATAGCAAATGTAGTTCGAAGGCTAGATGGCTTGACTTTAGGCTCCATCTGTAAGTTTATAAAACAAACAACTATAGACTAGCAAATAATCTATTCGCTCCCCAGTGGAGTCACCATTTTGTTATCGGGAATAGTGTCCACTTGGAGCTGCTATTCCCACTAAGACTGGTAGCTATCTTAGAAACAAACAAGTTAAAACTACTTTCGCTTTCCTTTATGAGAAGTAGATAAGAGGGGAACAAAGGACACCAACCTCAGTCTTGCGTGTGGTTCCTTGCCTGGTTCCTCTCCTTTTTGATAGATATTCACCGCTTCTCCTTCTTCTACCCAACTCCAAAGAGCACTTGTGGAATCAAAGCAGCATAATACTATCGAAGAACAGAAACCTACAGCCATAAACAATACAGGACCAGATATGTATTGACCACACAAATGCATATACAATCAATCATACAAGAATGTGGAGGAAAACTTGAATAGCTTTATTAATATCAAGAATAACAAAGAGGATTACAACCAATTGTTCTGATCCAACATCATCCTCCAGCAAGAAAGCCCTTCTTCACCTCATGTAAAGCTTAGATCACCCAACACTATGATTTTACACCAGGAAACCAACAACACTTCTCTACAAGATACAAGATTCCAGCCTCTGGATCTCTGTGATGAGGGATCCATATATAGATGATTGTAGGGGGGTGATTCAGCCTCTAGGTTTTTGATTAGTGTCCTCTCTCTGATAGTTCTTCATTCCACTTGGAGATTGATGATCTCTTACTCATCCTTGGGCGAATTCAGAGAGGCAAGTGTCAGAGCAGAAGTTTCTGGAAGATTCTATGATCCTCCACCTCGCAAACTGTCTCTGCCATTTGTCCTTTCTCGACCATTGCAGCCTACAAAAGGGGTTTCCAGTATGCATCACACCCTTTCCACTGAGTAGGTGATATGCATCTCACCCTCTACACTGGGCATTTTGTATGGTCCAATTTTCACCAGTTTTGAGCAGTTTTCTGTGGAGAACTTTTGGGAGATGATGTAATCAGCTGACCTTGTTCTTTTAGGGAGTGAAGCAACACTTTTAGGGACTTAGGAGCCTTTCGTTTATGGACATTTATGATTGGGGTTGCAGTGCCCAAAAATGTCTATAACACCCATTCAATTTTGTTTTTACTTATATGGGTTTTATAAGGAAGTTATTACATGTTAAAAGGCGAAATTAGATAATTGAGTAATTTCTCATAATTATTTTTCCTTAACCTCATAATTATGAAACAATAATTCTTTCATAATTGAGAAAAAAATGTGCTAGAGTTTGTCATTACCAAGGAGATTAACTTACCTACTTATGTATGAGTTGGATAGGGATCCATTATTGTAGTAGTATCCTAACTTCTCAAGCTCCTAGGTGTCCAAATACATTAAGGTCAAGTTGATCTCATTGGGAATAACTTGAATGGTGGTAATGGGGGGCAACACAATCTTACCTTGATGTAATTCACCTTGGGAATGACCTGAATGTATCTAAACACCTAGGGACTTGAGAAGTTAGAAAACTTCTACAATAATGAAGCCCTATCCAAGTCATATACAAGTAGCTCAAGTTGATCTCTTTGGGAATGGAAAACTATATACCTTTTTATCAATTATGAAGTACTTATTATTTCATAATTATGAATTTGAGACAAAATATTTATGAGGAATGATCAATTATGTAATTTCAACTGAGGTGTGTTGAATTTGGGTCTCTCTCACTATAGTGGAGTGGAAAATAAGGTTATAGCATGGATGGTTCATTTTCCAACAAAAGTATTTCCTTCGGAATTTAATATTTCTATTTCTCGTAGGGAAACTTCTCTTTTGACTAATGATTGGCATGATACATAATTACATATCAAAGTCGACATGTAGTTAACTTTTATTTTTCCATTTTCCACTTTTTGATCAAGCTTTTTTCTCAAAATAAAATCTTTAATGTGATGAGATACTTCATATAGTTCTTCATTAGTCGGATAGAACTCAAATTTGTTTATAAAATTATTCTTTAACTCATTCGAATATAGTGTTTCTCCTCGAGCTTCTTTAATTTTATACCATTTATTCAACAGAACATCAAGAGTCTTGGGGAACATGCATGGCTGAACACTCTCATCTTTCTAGGAAATTATTTTCCATTCATCTTCTCATAGCGAAATATGGGCTACAGGGTTGTCTCCTGGCTTAACTGTGGAATGATGGTTGTTGCGAAAAAATTATTTCTAAATTATTTCCTCTAAATCACTGCAAAAATATGTTGGAGTAGGTGTCCATGTTTGTAGTTCAGGGTATTGGTGCCCCACCATATTGTTTCCTGTCTAATGAAACCTTAGACAAGACTTTGTACCCTTCCTTGCTCACATATTGACTTAGACACTTCAATGTGAGTCAAAGGAGAACTTTTCTCTTTAAATTTGAATGGGGTAGTGAATTCTCTTTTCAAGTCAATTGGAAGTAGTGTGATGTATTGTTTTGATTTTCCTTTGATTAACTTCTACAAAGTTCTCATAAAAACCTTACTTTAATATCAATCCAAGGTCGTATTACTTACAAAATGCTTTGTAAAACATACATATTTTGGGCTTTATGTATTTCTTAGTTGTAGACACTACTAAAAACTAACTACAATTATTAAAACTAATTACAATTAATTACATGAAAAATTGTACAAATAATTGTAGTTTAAATGTTAAATCATTTCCTCTTTAAATATAAGGGTGAATAGAAACAAAATTGAATACTACAATGCTAATTAAACAACAAAAGAAATTAACAATAAAGAAAATCAACTATTAACAGAACTAATTAATAAAAAAGAAAACAATATCAACAAAGCTAATTGATCTGTTGTGTTGAAAGAAAATAAACCTAATTAAATCAAAATAAAGTTGCTATAGAAATAAAATATAGCTATCCAAAAGTAAAAATACAAATAACAGAGAATAAAGAATGTTGCTAAACATGAATTGTAGTGAAATTAAAATATACATAAAGAAATGATTTCTTGCATTACAGAAATGGATTAAATATGTTCAAAATGTAAAATAAGTAAATATGTGGATTGGAAAATATGTGTAGAAAAGGAAATTAAATAACAAGATAATGTAAAAATGTATACCAATAAGAAAATATTGACTGTGGTTATAGAATGGCCTTTGCTCTATAGTTTGTTGGTCAATTGCATGCTCTACACACTCACAAGGGCTGAAATAGTTGACTTATATTCAACAAAAGATAATAGCAACAAGGTTCAAAGAATCCAGTCATTTGAGTTTGGTTCTCCTAGTTTATAATAAAAAATGACACAACTACTTGCTACTTTTTAGTGGTTCTTGCTAGGAATAAACAAGGAAACCATTTCCAATTATAAAAAACAAATGTCTCAAAACTTATCCAAAAACAAAAACTAACTTAACTACTTTTCATGAACTTCCCTTCTTCAACCTAATTTCAAGACTCATAAGTTAGAAGGCTTGAAGTGTATTGAGATAAAATTAGAAGTTTGAGTTGGCAAAAAAAAGTAATAACACTAATAAAAATTAAATATTTACAATAAGAAAAATGCATTGCTACTAATAGAAGTTTCAACAACAATGGTCCCTTTTCTTGAAAATGCTTTTGGCTACAGAGAATATTCATAATATGGTTGTGTAGGTGGTATGAAATTTAATGTTTTATAGAAAATCATTAGCTTGGGTACTATCTAAGAAACTTGCTCAACTTCATGATTGTTGACAAAAAAAAATTGTATCCATTCTTTACATAATTTGAAATGGTAAAAGGGTGTCCCACTTAATACCTACAAACTCATAACCAACCAAAATTCACCAAAACATGAAAAAAAGTTAAAATATTATTTAAAAAACTTTTTAATTACTGCTAGATCCAATCACTCTAATCATGATGAATAAGTGGAATAGAAATGGATGAAGATGGAAGAAATTAGAATTTTTTACAAGGAAAATGGTGATAAAAGGGTTAATTACGAAGGTAAAATACAACCCTCATCATTACCTCCAAACTTAATCCTTTGCACATCATCTAAGCAACTAATAAGAATCAAATTTAGAAGAGATGACTTAAGTATTTTGTTATTCATAGATAGCTTGGAGGTCACAAGGAACAACTTCTGTGTTGGTTTTTGATGCATAGAATCCCACTCATATCTCAACCATTTCCCAGTTTCTCCTTTATATTTCTTTATTGTCTCTCAAATTTCCTCGATAATATGGAACAAGGTTTAGTATTAAAGAATGCTTAAGTTTTAGAACAATCAATTCTAGTACCTTAGTTCTCAGTGATTGCACATACAATTTTCTTCTATATATTGTTGGATGAAGATTCAAAAGTGAATGGAGTTCTTTTTATTTAATACTTTTATCCAATTCTTCCCATATTTCTTGACATGTTGTCGAGGCTTTAAATTCACAATTGTTTATGCAACTTGTAAAATATTTCATTATTTCATTTTGTAATTATATATAACTCTTTTGATTTGAAGGTCATATATTTTTCTCCCATTTTCCTTGATAATTTATTTGATAGAGTGTGGCTCTCCTCCAACAAAGTTGTAGTAAATTCCTATGTTTTATACAACTTTAGCTCATGAAACATTTTTTAATTCATTCTCTAACCATGATTGAAATGCTCTCAAACTAATATCCCCAATGAAATGGCTTTCGTTTTAATTTGAATTCATAGGTGTTAGATCATTATGCAGATAAAATTCACATATTAAATTTCCTCTTTTAGGAATATTGGAAAAGTAATGTAGATAGAAACTCCTACTAGAGGGTATGCTTTCCTTAGGAAAATTTGAAATCATTCTTTCAATTTGAAATGCAATCAATTATAATTTATATATAATGTATATAATAGTGACAAGTGTCTATATAATATCAACTTAGAATATAATTCAACAAATTTATTAATTTGAGATTTTAATTCCTTGATATTTTCTTCCTTTTCCTATAATTCTTCACCATGACTCTGCTTAGTTGTTGCAAGTTCATTATGAAACTATTTGTTTCTTTCTTGAAGATTATAAATTGTTTTTGCTTGACTACTACAATATTCAAAAAATTTTTATTTTTTCCTCATGTATGTGTTTTTGAAAAGTTTCTATAGGAATCTATTCCCCATGGTTGAATTAAGCATACATATTTTTCCATGCATCCCTTTCAAGATTTAGTCCTTGTACTCTATCTTTATTTCTCAATTTATTTTATCAAATGGGAGTCAAAACTTATTTATTTTTGAGAAAATTTATTGGCTTCCTTAGTGGCTAGCTTTGTCTCAAGGTCCTCTCTTTGCATTGCTTCAAAAAAAAAAATTATGTTTCCACTTTTCTACTGGATGTTTTTTACAAACTCTCTATGTTTCTTTGCTTGTGTCCCCAATGGTTCTTGTGTTTCATTGGGATAGATTTGCTTATACTGCTAATATGTTCTTTATGGAATTTCATATTTATATACTGGTGATTCTAAATTTTGAATAAAATCCCCCAAATTGGTAGTTGGTCATTGCTCAATGAATGAAACTTCTGATAGAAGATAGAATAGCCCATCGTGTGTTAAATGAACATGTTTTCCCATTTTATATTGGTTTACCATGTCTTGTATATATTTTAATAACAATTAGGGAATGTTAATTCTTTTGTTTCTTCTTAAATGAGCTAAGAAAAAAAATTGGTATGTCATGCAAAGAGAATTTCTACCTTCATAAGTAAAATAATTAGTAATAAGATAGAGTACCTTACACTAGGGTTATGCTAATGACAAACTTCTTACTCATTGTCCAATGTATTCCAACACTTCTCCTTCTTCTAGGGGTTCTCACCACTACAAAACCCTCTAAATTGTTCTACATTCAAATTTTGGGGCATACCCAACTATCATGTCAAGTTTCACTTTAGTTCTTGAGTGTTTCTTTGATTCGTTTCACATGCTTCAAGTTCTTGTGTTCATTACTAAGTGTTGTCGCATTTTTTAGAACATCTATGCTACATTTCATGGTCATAATATCTTTCTTAGCTGTAAAATGGCACTTTTGGTCACAGTCGCACACACTTAGTTTGTTGTACTCGAAGAGTGTTTTTAAACTTACTTTTTGATGTGTACTTATTAGTATTTGATCCTATGTAAGTTTTCCTAATGAGTTGCAATGTGTCACACATTATGTTACTATTAACTCATTGTGTTTCCCTCAGCTTAACCTTCTAGAATTAGATACATTTTGGTTTAAAATAGCTAGCCCACTAAGGCCAAGGGGGTGCATAGCACACTCTTAAGTCTTAGTCAAGACCCTTTCCTTGTTCATATTGCACCCTGCATTTTGCAAAAGTGTATAGAACACTCCCAAGAAACATACTTTCCTTCCTTTTATGAATTTCACCCTCATGAAAACCTCCTTCAAAGTTGAGCACATAACACATTAATAGTGATTAGTTGGCCTCCCTTAAGCCTTGATATTGTGCCCAGTTCCCTTAGTTGAGAGCATGCCACATAAATAGTGAACATATAGCCCTCTTGAGCTTTCACATTACACCTCGCACCCTCTTTGTGACCGAGGCTTTTTAGTTGAGCACATAGCAATCAACAAGCCTCATTGATCTGCGTTAATCCTTCAAAGTTATCCCTACATGTTGCATCAAGCTTTCCCTTCCTTGTTGAGCACATAATGCATCCTTGAGCCTCAAACACTCAACCCTTCCCCCTTGATAGTGCAACATATGCCCATGAACTTTTCCTATTACCCTGAGCACAATGATCAACCATGATCATAAAATTTCCATGAAATATGTTAGAATAGGAGGCTTTTTAGGATGATGTTTGTTTTCCATGAATGATATTAGTTGTAGGTGTTCTAGAAAAACATGGAAAGGGTGGGTGAAGAGATATTTCAAAGAGAGTAGCTTAAGGGAGAATTCAAGAGAAAAGGACACACGAAGTGACAAGATGAAAAACATTGGAATCAGGATGATTGAAGTGATCCAAAATACTCCATATGATCAGAGACCCTTTGGAGGGTAAAAGAATTGACAACATGGAATCTACATGCAAGATTTAATATGCAAGTGGCAACATTGTCACCTCCCAAGAATGGCCTTGTCATATGTCACTATGAGTCCAAGTCATCAATGTTAGTGACTTGTCATGTTCTCACCACATGATGATGCAGACATCATAATGTATTTATGTAATTATAGTGAAGAAAAAGAAGTGGAATCGTAATAGTCATATATGGACAAAAGAGCCATATGGAGAAGTCCAAAATTCATATGTAATTCCAAAAGTCATTTAGAAGTCCAAGAGTTGTATAGAAGTTCAAAGGTCATTAGAAATTGAAACTTTATATGAGAAACTCAAGAGTCATTGGGATATGCAAGGTCATGCCTCTAGTTATAAAAGAAACCTCAATACTCAAGCAAAAGACTTTTCACCTTCACTTCTCCCACAAGGCAATAGAGAGATAGAGGTAGTTTTTTTGGGGAGAATGTAGTAGCTATAACGCTCCACTATTGGAACTAGTGGTGTTCATTATACTCATGTATCTTGGAACTTTTTCTTAATACTTGAAGCCATTCAATCAACACATTTTCACACATATATTGTGGATGTTTTGGGACTGTATTTCTAATGTTTTTAGTTTATCTCGACTTTCTTATGTACCAAATAAATTGAACAACTTTGGTGACTTTGATGCTCAACTTGTTGGAAATTTGTTGAGGATTGTTGAATCTATGTTAAATATTTCTCTTGATGTCTAATGACTCTTCCTTGCTTATGTGCATGCGTCTTTACTATATTAGTACTATTATTTTTCTTTTAGATGCTCACTTTTTTCCCTTGTAGCGAAAGAACCTTGATACACTTACAATAAAACTTTCCACAAGGAATAACCTCTTACTCATTCAAAAGTACATGTGTGCTTCTATTTTATGCTAATTGCTTAAGCTAAGGAAAATATTTAAGTAAATGGATGACAAGCCAAATTCTTAATGGGACTCCTACACCAAACGATGTGAGGTCTAATTTTGACCTCGTATTGAGGAGATTCCTTGTATGTTGGAAAGTTCTACCACCATCAACAATCTGGTGCTAGAAGGAGGGAAACCACCTTTTTAGGACTGACAACTCATCACATCCCAATCATTCATCTTTTGGAAAAGGAAGTAGTATCCTAAGTTTTACCCTGACTCCTATTCCTGAGGTAGGAGGGTCTTCTCAACCTAGTCCATAGTGAGCCTATGAAGTTACTTACGACCAACTCTAGGAAATTCACCCTATTATTCGTTTGTTTACGAAAGCTGTTGGCCTACTTCACATTTCTTATAGTCTCTTGCATCACCCTAGAAAGAACAAACAACTTGTACTACTGTATTGGTTTCAACAGTGGAATATTTTGTCTTTGCCACTTTTAAGGAATTAACAGATTCTTCAGAAGAAGCATTTCAACAAGAGGATCTTCCACCTATTCACGAAGGGCATGAAGAAGATTTTATTCTTTCTAATGAAGACCAGTCAAGGGGTGATTTTGATTACAGTGAAAATTTGAATGGTGAAGGATAAGGCCCATCAACTTCAGATAAGGAGGAGGAAAAAGGAGATGAAGACATGATTGATTAAGGCTTGGGTTGGATGGCCTAGGGGTCATTCACTCTTCAGAAAAATATTTATAAAATTCCTAAAAATCCAAATAAGTTGCTAGCAAAGTTCGATTCTGACTACAAGACTAAGGAAGAGGACCGTATTGATGATTTCTACATGCATTTACGAATGTTAGAGGTGTGTTATGATGACTTTGCTTGTAGACTCTTTCCTTTCACTCTAGAAGGTAGAGAAATAGTAGTGTCCTATAGTCTACCTGTTAATTCAATCCATGATTGGAGGGAGTCTAAGAAGTCGTTTTTGGAAAAATTTGTTGATGATAAAACTCCCGCCATGTTTTTAAAAGAACTAGATAATATTAAGATGGGGGAAAAGGAGAAAGTTAAAAATTTCAATCAAAATTTTAACAATATATTGAATAAGTTCCTTGAAAAAACACAACCCCATGATTCTATCACAATAGGTTATTATGATTGCCTTACCAACAAACATTTATATTTTCGTTAAGAGAGATACAAAGGGAACGCTTTAAACATTGCAGAATAAATTGTTGTAGAGAGAGACTTGCATGCTATTAGGGTTGTTAATGATGATGAAGAATCTAAGGAATCTAGGAAGGCTAGTAAGAAGTCCCTAGCCTCTTCAAAAAATTATAAATGAAAGGATTCTTTCGATATTGAAATCTTGACTAAATCTTTGAAGTCACTCACTAATGAAGTATCTGAATTAAAGAGAATTTCAAGCGAGGCATCTACTAGAATAAATTCCTTTAAGTCGTTCTTACTTAGAATGAATAATAACAATCAACCATCTACATCTTCCCATAGCTCAAATTTTGTGTTCAATGTCGAAAGTTTAGGTATGGAAAACTACTACACTTTCCATCAGGAAAGGCATTCAGAGAAAGCTTGTGCACAGTGGGATCACAACATGATTTTTATGGAATGCCATGTTGTCGATACTATATTAGCAGATGAGAGGTATGAGTAGATAGAAGAAGCAAATGAGTTTTTCATGGCTGAAGAAAGTACAGGTATTGGACACTCAGTCAATGATTTTGATATCATTTTTAATGTTCACAAGAAAATTGCTAAAGAACCACTCGAAAGTGAAGTCCCTCCTCCTTAATAATAAACCGTCATTATAATTTGAGGAGAAAAGGACTCCTTAATAATAAACCGTCATTATAATTTGAGGAGAAAAGGACATGTTTCTGAATAGGAATTGAAAATACAAGAGTTTAAGAAGAAATTGTTAAGTAAGGTCTCACTTGTAGCTAATCCTGGTCAGAACACACAAAACAAGTCTAGAAACGCTACTAATTCTAAGAACACTTCCACCAACTATAAAAGAAAGCATATCATTCCAAAAGTATCCAACAAAGCACAACTCCAAACACTACAATACTGCTTGTTCATAATGGAAGAATCGATTGTAATATCATTTAGGACATGAAAAGAGCTTGTCCTAACATTTCAATTTTTGAGCTCGAAAAAATAAGAGGTCAGCGTCAGATGATTTTCCAAGCATTTTCTTCACATCCTTCATCAAGTGACAAATCTTATGCTTCTGAAATGATGTCTAGTAAGTCTCTTGGAATTCTTGAATCTATCATTAATGTTGTAAATTTAAATACTAACACTCTCTCCCTTCCATTGTTGTTAACTTTTGAAAACTTTAATTACAATGTCCATAATTATTTGGTTGATTCGAGTGCATCCATGAATGTAATGCCATTATCTGTTGCTAATAAAATTAATGCTAAATTGGATAAAATTCATGCATAAATCATTCAACTAGTCAAATCTCTAGTTTAAGCAATTGGTGAACTCAATAATGTTATTATCTATTTATCATTAGACCATATAGTACACTAATGCATAAACATCGTAATTGTGGACATCCTTGAAGCATATGGCTTACAATTGAGTAGAGGTTGGTCTAGTAAGTTGCAAGGGTACTTTGCAATAGATTGATCAGACTTATGGATTCCACATAAGGGAAGAAACAACTAGATTCGAGTAAAGTGAGCTCTACATGAAATATACCATGACACCACTTGACAGTCATAACAATCCTATTGGCTTTGTAGATGTAATTTTCATGAATTGTTTCTTGGAAATTGATCACGGGTGTTATCAAGCACAACCACCACCTGTCCCACCAAATACATAGTTGGAGCTCCCTCCTTTTATTCCAACTAGTACTAATGAGTCTTGTAACATAAAGGTTCATAGTAATATAGTATAGGAGTCAATGAAGTGGATAATGATATTTGGACTCTATATTTCGAAGGTTCAAAAACTCAGGATGGCTTTGGAGTTGGTTTCGTTCTCACATACCCACAAAATAAGAAGTACATTATATCATGCCATTTGGAGTTTGAGTGCACAAATAACACTATTGAATATGAAGCACTCGGTCTATGATTAAATAAAGCCATTGACCTAAAGGTAATGATACTCAAGGTAATTGGTGACTCATAGGTTGTCACCTTCTAGGTACATAATACTATCCACTATGTTTCACCAAGTTTAAAAAATTACCAGTAGGAGGTATTCGTGAATTATTACTCATTTCAAAGCTTTTAATATTGTTTTGTTCCTAGAATTAGAAATTATACCACAAACACCTTAGCTAACATAGCTGCTAGGATGTCTCCTTTGAAAGAAAATCTATAGAAATTATATATAAACCATCTATACCAAACAACATAACCAAATTTTTTGTTTTCAATGACAACCAACAAATACTATATTTAATCGCTAATGGAAACGTGTTTAAAGATGTGTCCATTGAAGAAGATGGCCACGCTAAGGATTTGCAAGAAACAATCGAAGTAATGAAAGGGAATACTATGCCTAAGTGTGGTGTCTCTAGAAAATCTTTAGGACCTGTAAAACCAGTTTAGGGGACCAGTTAGTACTAAGACTGAGAGCTTGAAGCTATGATATGAACAATTAAATTTGGGAACTAAAGATGATACAAAATATGTAAATCTTTGTACATGTTGTTCTCTGCAATAATGAAAAGCATTCATTCTTGTTTTCAAGTAGTGTCATTATGTGTTTGCATGGACTTACGATGGTTTAAAGACATATGATACTCATATTATCAAAAATCTAATTCCTATTACATAAGGGGTGAAACCATTTCAACAAAATCTGAGGAAATTTCATACAATGCTTTAGCCCCTAATTAAAAAATAATTAAGGATTATATTGGATGCTCAAAGCATTTTTAAGGTAATTCATTCTACTTTGGCTTCAAATCTAGTCCTTGTCAAGAAAATGTCTAGTGAGATAAGGTTATGTGTCAACTTTCATAATCTCAACTGGTCATCAAATAAAGATAATTACCTAGTGCCATCCATGGAACATATTCTCCAAAAAGTATATGGGTCTGAGATGCTCTCATTACTATATGGGTTCACTAGTTACTATCAGGTGGTAGTGATAGAACCATACCATCTTGGGCCCACTTTTAGGACCAAGTGGGGAACTTTTGCCTTCAAGTGTATGCCATTTAAACTTATTAATATTGGCACTACATTTAAAAGAGAAATGGAAATTTCTTTCCATGGCTTAATTGGTCAAAGAATAGGAGTCTATTTGAACGATGTAATTTCATTCTCTAAGAGAAGATCATACCATGCGCATCATTTGAAACAAATATTTGAGTGATGTCGCAAGTATGGGATTTCTCTCAATCCCAAAAGGAGAATCTTTGGTGTGACATAAGGCACTCTTTTAGGACACAACAATGCTAAAAGTGGAATCAAGGTTGATTCAGAAAAGGTCAAAACTATCAAGACTAGAAGTTAGCCACCCTACTGCTACTGACAGTAGTTGAGGAACCTTTCCAATAGTTCGGGTTGCATGTAATGGGAGAAATATGTCCACATCCATCAATGCAACATTAGTATATTCTAACAACGATAGATTATTTCACTTGGTGGACCAAAGCAGTTCCTTTAAGACAAGTTAATGAACATGAAGTCATACAATTTGTAAAGAAGAACATCATAACGAGGTTTGGAATTCCAATGTCTCTTGTCTTTGATAATGAAACTTATTTTCTTTCCTTGAAACTTTATGAGTTTGTAATAGAAAATGGTATTGTATTAAAGCATGCATCAAATTATTCCCTATTGGGAAATGGTTTAGTAGAATCAACTAATATGAATCTCATTCACATACTAAAAAATCATTTTCTCTCAATAAAGGATCTAACACAATGCTTTGTTGAATTCACTATGGTTGATCATGTAACTCCAAAACCCTCTCTTAAAACGTCACCATACTTCTTCATGTATGGTAAATAGTTTATCTTGCCACCTAGCATGTATCTTCTAGGCTTGAAACTCTCCCAAGAGTCCCAAAGCAAACCATGCCTTCCAGATCATAGCAAGATAGATACCTTTCTTAAACTCGAGGAAGAAAGGCTTAAGGCTAAAGAAATATTTTTTGTACATCAAAGCTGTATCAAGTGTTGGCTCAATAAGAAATCTACAGGGACTAAAAGTTTTGATGTGGGTGACTTAGTATTGAAGTGGGATAAAGCCCAAAATCAAAAAATAAAACACATGAAGTTCCAATCTCTATGGATAGGCCCTTACACCATTGAAAGGAAACTTGGCATAATGATTTCAAGCTAACATCCTTAGATGGGAGCACTGATCCTTTTCCTGTTAATGGTCGATATTTAAAACACTATTTTTAATAGCAACTCTAAGTTGTGTTCCCTGTACAATTTCTTTCTTTATCATTGGTTATCTGTTGTATGTTTTCTCTGTCAAATCACGTCTCATCTTTTTTTTGTGCCTTGGTCATTGTGCATAAATAATACGTTATGTGAAAGAGTGCATTTCTTTGAAGGGCTGTGTGGTGAAGTAAAAGAGGGATTGTGGAAACCACAATGCTTGGCTATATGTTAGTTATTCTTCTTTGTTTGGTAGTGCAATATAGGTTGAGATAAGTCTCGAAAGAAAATATGATACATCCAAGAATAAAATCTTAAGAGAACTTATAAGACTGACATCTATTCTAATATCCCAATCCTCAACTTGGTGTTGAATCTACTTGGTGTTTTACATGCTTATCCAATCAAGTAGAGAAAGGATAAGGGGAGAATATAGTGAGACAAATTATGTCGGAGGTTATATAACTACTTATATGAAAGGGTAGCCTCTTTTGCTCTCAATAAGTTGGGACCCCTCTTCTTCCCCATTGAAATAATAATTGCCAAAGCATAGTTCTATTAAATAAATAAGTAAAGGGCGAAGGAAGAGAAATGACTCCTACATAGGGAGGTGAAGCAAGTGACTTCGTCGGGGTACTATTAAGGCTCGCTGGCAGTGAAGCAATGCTTGTGCTCCTCTAATGACTACACCAGGGTACTATCCATGCCTTTTGGAAATGGAGGAACAGGAAAGATGAAACTCATACTATGAATATCTTAAACTCACCATCACATATTACCCTTTCATAGATAGAAAATATTGTGAAATGACATAATTTCTTGTGTTGAACCAGGGGGGATGTAAGGTGATATACATATAACTGGGTTAAAAGGGGAAGTCAAGGAAATTAGATTGTTGAATCAATACTTCTTCAAGGGATAACCTTTAACTGAAATCTATTCCTAGGAAAATAAGTTGAACTTCACCTAATTTGTCGCCAAGTGTTGTAATTTCTACAACACCCTCCAAATTTTGTTAAATTCAAATTTCAAAGCCTACCTAACTATCATATCAAGTGTCAATTTAGTCGTCAATGTCGCTTCAAGTCATTTCACATGTTTCAAGTGTTCTTGTCCATTGCTATGTATTGTTGCATTGTTTAGAGCATCTAAGGTGCACTTCATGGTCATAATACCTTTGTTAGTTAAAAAAAGACACTTTTGGTTGCAATCATAAACACTTATTCTATTGTACGTAGAGAGTATTCGTAATATTCTCAGTATTTGATCCTGTCATTTTTTTTTCTAATGAGTTTCTATGTGTCACACTTAATGTTACTATTAACTAAACACGGTGTCACAGGGGCTTCATTGGGAGGAGCAATACCATAGCACATGCATTCATATTACGGGTTATATATTATGAGGAAAACATGGCATAATATATTGAACATATGATCCAAAAGACTCCATATGATTAGAGACCCTTTAGAGGGTAAAGGAATTAACAACATGGAAGTTGCATCCAATATTGAAAATATAAGTGGAAACATTATCACCTCCCAAGAAAGGCCATGTCATTAGTCACTATGAGTCCAAGTCACCAATGTTAGTGATTTGTCATGTTATCACCACATGATGATGTGGAATTCATGATTTAATTATGTAATTATTGTAAATAAAAAGAAGTTGAGGTCTAAGAGTCATATATGGACAAAAGAGAAATATGAAGAAGCCCAAAAGTCATATGTAATTCCAAAAGTCAATTAGAAGTCCAAATGTCATTAGAAGTTGAAAATTCATATGAGAAACATAAGAGCCATGGGGATATGAAAGCTCATGCCTCTAGTTATAAAATAAGCCTCATTACTCAAGCGAAATATTTTTCACCCTAGCTTCTCCCACAAGGCATTAGAGAGATAGAGATAGTTCTTTAGAGGAGAAAGTAGTATCTCTAATGCTCCACTATTGGAGCTAGTGGTGTTCATTATACTCATGTATCTTCGAACTTTTACTTAATACTTAAAGTCATTTGGCCAACACATTTTCATGCATAGATCGTGGATATTTCGGGACTATTCTTCTAATTCTTGCATTTTGTGTCAATTTTCATATGTACCAAAGAAATTGAAATACTTCAGTGAATTTGTGCTCAACTTGTTGGAAATGTGTTGTGATCATTATAATGATTTTTGCATCTATATGAACTATTTTAGTTGATATCTAGTGACTCTTCCTTGTTTATGTCCATGCATCTTTACTAGATTAGTATTATTACTTTTCTTTGAGACGCTCACTTTTGTCTATTGCAGTGAAAGAACCTTGATACACTTAAAATCAAATATTCCACAAGGAAGACTCTCTTTCTCATTCAAAAGCACATGCATGCTACTCTCTTATTCTAATTTCTTAAGCCAAGGAAAATATTTAATTAAATGGAAGTTGGGCCCTATTTTTGGATGGGTCTCCTACACTAAACGATGTGAGGTATAATGAAGACCTGGGGAGATCCCCTGTATCTTGGTAGGTTCCAGTGTCGTCAACACTAGGAATTCTCCTCTTATTGTAGCCAATTCCACTCTTTCTTTGAACCATCTTTTTCCTTTGGAGGTGTACATGTTACTCTTGCTATCATTTCCTCATAGATTGTAAAATTCAAGTTTTCAGTTCGAGCTATGTTCGTTTGAAGGTTGAATTATAGAGATAAATCCTTTGTTATGGGTACACTAATATTTTCAATTTGGTAAAATAATGTTGACCAACATATTCTTCTAAAAATATTTTCCACTTATAGATTATGCATAACCATGGTTGTTGTAATTAGCTCTTTTCTAAATATATTTTTGCCCCTTGTTGCATTCCCCTTACAATTTTTTTTGTTTATCACTTTGTAAACAAAATGGTTTAGTTTAAGAGAACATTGAGTACTTCCAAAGATTGAATATGAAGGTAATTGATATTTTAGAGGAGTATATGATTTATGTCTTCATACATACTTTAAAGGATAGCATATAACATGACATTCTCCTTTGGGAACCTAAGTCATTCAAGAATTCATTTAGGGTGGCAAGAAAAGTTGAAAGAAAAATTATGGCAACAAGAAGGTCTGCCATTTACAAATATAAATATGGAAGTGTTATCTCTCCTAGCCTTCCATAGCCTACAAGGTTGAAACCACAACAACTGGAGGAAAAATGAACAAAGGGGATTTGTTATAGTTGTGATAAAAAAAAACACTAATGGTCATAAGTGTGCTAAGAAGAAATTATTTTAAATAGATTTTGAAGAGGAGGAAGATAAGTCACAAGAAACATCGAAAGAAGAAGATATACAACAAGTACCAATCTCAGGGGTTGAAAACGAAGAAATGTGTCCAACCATACCTTGTAATGCATTGGAGGGAATTCCCACCCCTCAAACTCTCAAGATAGAAGGCTATATCAAGAAGAAAAATGTAATAGTGCTACATGATTCAAGTAGCACCCATAATTTTATTCATTGTAAGATAGCCTAGGACTTGAATTTCTTTTTATATCCAACACCATAGTGTTAAGCAAAGGTTGTAGATGGAACTAAAAATTTCTCAAGGAAGTGCCATAATATTAATCCAATGATGGTGGAATACATATGGAATATTCCAATGATTTCCATTCCAATGGGCCATGTTGATGTTGTATTAGGAGTCTAATGGTTAGAATCTTTGGAGAAAATAGATTTGAATTTTTTGAGAAATTTTCTTGAATCTTTTGTGGGAAGTAAAATAAATTGAATTAAGGGTTACTGTAGGGGAACATGGGAGGATAATCATCTCTAATGGCATGACAAATATTTCAAAGAAGGAACAGTGAGGAGTAACTACACAATTATGCTCACTAGATGTTCAAACATCTAAGCCATCCATTTCATTGGATATCTAATGTGTCATTGACAATAATTCCAAGGTATTTGAGACTCCCAAAGGTCTCTCACCTATTTTCAATCATGATCATGCTATTCAATTGGTTCCAGGAAGTGTTCCTCCAAACATTAGACCTTACATATATCCCTATGCCTAAACGAGTGAAATTAAATTTATGGTTTCAAAAATGCTAGAGGTGGGTATAATTCAACCTAGCCAAAGTTATTTCTCTTCTCCAATACTATTCATGCAAAAGAAGGATGGATGATGGTGTATGTGTATGGATTCTAGAGAGCTTAACAAGCTCACTATGAAAGATAAATTTACCATTCCTATCATTGATGAATTGTTGGATGAACTACATGGAGAAATTTATTTCACCAAGATGTATCATTGTTTAGGATATCATTAAATTAGAATTAAGATAGAGGATATTCTAAATAGACCATTCAGAACCCATTAAGGTCAATGTGAATTTTTTATCATGCCTTTTGGCATTACTATTGCACCTTACACATTTCAAGGTTTGATGAATCCACTTTCAAACCTTTCCTTAGAAAATTTGTGTTAGAATTTTTTGATGATATACTAATGTACAAAAAGTCTTGAAAATATCATATTCAATGTGTTGACAAGGTGCTCGACTATTGGAGGAGAAACAATTGTATTCAAAACCCTCAAAATGTTACATTTGGGTCCATCAAGTGGAATATTTGGGCCATATTGTATATCATGAGGGTTTTAAGGTAGACCCTAACAAAATTAAATCCATCAAGGAATGGAAAATTCCCACAAACGTAAGGCATAATCAAGGATTTATCAAGTTGATAGGGTATTATGACAAGTTTATTAAGAATTATGCAAAAATGACAGCTCCTCTAGCAATGTTACTGCAGAAAGATGCATTTATTTGAACTCCAGAGGTAACAAATTCCTTTGAAAATCTTAAAGAGGAAATGTATCGCTATTTGGTCTTAGCTACACCAGACTTGACAAAAACCTTTATTATGGAATGTGATGCCTCAATAAATGACATTAGTGTTATTTTAATGCAATAAGGAAGACCCATTTCTTGTGAAATTCATCCAATTAGAGGATAGTATTTACATGAACCAATTTAAGAGAAATAAATATTGGCAATACTGCATATTATGAAGTAATGAAATCCTTACCTAATGGGAATACACTTCGAGGTAAAAAAAAATCTTTATAGTCTTAAATACTTTGGGAAAAGAGATTATCTTCATAAGAGAATCAAAAAAGGGTCACAAAGATGTTAGGTTGTGACTTTAAAATCATCAATAGAAAAAGGAAGCAAAATGTGGTTACATATGCACTCTCAAGAAGGGATGAGGATGAATATGCATTATTGTATGCCATTCCTCTTATCCAAACTAATTGGATAACTGAAGCAACATATGAATGGAAGAATGACAAAGAGGTGTGGAAATTGACTGAAAAGTTGCAGCAATATCCCAGTGCATCTAATACTTTTATTTGGAAAAATATTTCACTATGATACAAAAATTGCTTATATCTATGTCATAATTCCCAACTCAAACAAAATATTCTTTTGGAATTACACACTTCTCCTATAGGAGGGCACTTCAGATTTTTGGAAATTGACCAGAGGGTCAAGAAGAAAGTTTTTTGGGATTGCCTTAAATATTATATTCAAAATTGTGTGGAAAAATGTTTAGTTTTGACAAAAAAATAAGGTTGAGACGTTTAAAACCCCAAGTCTGTTAGAACCATTATCTATTCCATGTTATTGTTTGGAGGAGGCCTCAAAGTATTTTATCACAGTTCTAACTAAGTATGAAGAAAAGAGTGCCATCATGGTGGTATTTTATACACTTAGTAAGTATGCATGCTTTTGTGCCTATCTCATCCTTTCAAAGTGAGTACGATGGTTACTGCATTTGTGGAAATAGTTCAAAATCTACATGGAAACCCAAGATTATTGTAAGCGACAAATATCCCATTTTCATAGGAAATTTTTTGATAGAATTATTTTCTTTTCTTGGTACTCAATTAGCTCATAACCCATCTTTCCATCCTCAATCTGATGGGAAAACTAAGATAGTAAACAAATGTTTCGAAGGATATCTTCATTGATTTCTATATGATAAACAAACACAATGGGTCAAGTGGTTATTGTTAGGGTCCTATAAATATAGTGATCAAGGTATGATTATCTAGCTATTTATCCTGAGGGATGTTGTAACTTACTTTTTACTTTAGTTGTTTTCATCCTTCTGAAAAAAGAAAAAATTAGAAAAATTAGAAAAATAAAAGAAAAAATAAGAAAAAATAGAAAAATAAAAGAAAATAAAAAATAAAAATAAAAAAGGGGATAAAATAAGAATATGTGAAAAAATAAATAAGAATAAAAAATCCCCAAAGGGCACACTAGTTAAAATGTTGCCTTAGTTTTATAATTTGGTTAATTTTGATTAATTAGTGAAATATTTTGTTTAAATTTGTAAAGAAAGCAGACATGATGTTTTGTCTGCTTTGATAAAGTGTTTGTGTGATTGAATGGATGAGATTGTCGTCGTGGAAATCAAAGGTGGAGGACAATGTTCGAGTGCCCCTCCAAGCTTTCAAGACTTAATGTGGGGGGGGGTCCAAAATATGGTTTTGTGGAAATCGCTAAAAACATGGCGGTTGCATGATGACTTCATGGGCTTTTGCCAATTTACCACTTACCATTTGCATGCCATTCACCATCCACTCATCCGCCCACATCACATTACTATTTGTCGTTGAATATTCCTGCGAACAATCATATGGATGTTGTCCAGTAATGAATCCTTCCAACGTTTAATTATTTTAATGAAATTCTCCAAAAAATGGTAATGTTTTTGTTAATCATTCCCCTTCTCACTTAATAAAGTTCTACATTCCCTTGCATTGTCCTTTTTTCCATTTGTTTGATCTATGCAGGTTTTGACCCAAATATTTTCAAGTGCACTAGAGCTCTCTGTAGCAGCATTCCCCTTCTATAATTAATCAATTGTAGTTCGGTAACACAATTTCCTTAGTCTACATTGCAGTCAGAGATGACGTCTCACAAAGGAAAATCCAAGCTAGTCGTAGAAAGCCCTGTATTACCCCCTGTAATAAACTTAGATGAACTTCCATTGGTCAACACACAATATAAAATATCAGAGACCCAACGTGAGTTCGACTTGTATGAGCTACACAACTGGGCAACGAAAAAATTCTTAGATAACAATGATGAGTTGAGTATCCAGGAGTCATTCTTACCTCATATCATTTTTCCCCAAAGCCATGTCTTCCAAGAATTTGTTACATGGTGTCATATAAGGTATATCCCTAACCAGAAGGTTGTAATTGCCCAAAATAATGAAACCTTATTCGAAATTACACCGGAAGCTATTTACCAAGCTCTTCAAATTAATCCTCAAGCTCCCTTACATCCATTTTCCACTGGTTCACTCATGGAAATATACCAGAAGTTTACTTTCTCTCAACGAGCCCATATTTTTAGTCTTTCTGCTAGAAAATTTTGAGTTACCTAGAACTAATGCGCCATATTCTACTCCTATTTTCCCTGAATGTCAAGGTGATTTATTTCTATGGTTACTTGCCTATTAGGTTATCCCATAGATCAATGGGTAGATAAATCTATGTTAGGATTTTGTGAGTGTTCTCAACTGGACAGAAGCCATCAATCATTTTAGACTATAGTCAATATTTATCAAATGTTATTCATGATTAGTTTTTGAAGTTTACTTTTGAAGGTTTATTAAAAAACCATTCAGTCCTTGTATATTTTATGTTGTTCTATCAAGAAGATAGGTTCAAATTTCAATTGCAGAAGTTGGATGTATAGGGAAGACCACTATCAATCATTCACTGGAATTCCTTGGTGAGAAAGAATTTAGAGGAATATTCATTTAGTAATTTTGTATATAAGGTTTTTCAAGTATCCTTATGTCTTCTTAGCAACAATGTTATACCAAGTATTTCAATAGAAATCAAAACAGTTTTACATCTTACAGGACAAGAAAAGGTTGGATATTGGTATCTTTACCATAATTATACATAAATTGAAATCTATGGATGTGAACTCCCTCCCTATAGGTTGCCATTTTTTGTAGCAGTAAGAATAGTTTCCTAGGAATATATGAGGCAAATGTTGAATATGGATGACCTGCATTTTGTGTCAAGAAAGAAGAAGGCACAATTTAAATTGAAGGCACCCATTGTTTCTTACATCATCAACACCATATCAACAACAAAGGAAGTAGATGAGTTACTGAAGCAAATTAAATTCATGTTTGAGTTTCAGATGGTCATATGATCCTACAGGGATAATTTAAAAATTAAGAGTTGAGCAAAAGACCATGCCTTATGTACATACACCTAGGCTAGAAATTGGGCAATATGCTAATCAGGAGGAGTGGAGAGAGAATACACTACAAGGGGTTGAAGAGAAAATTTTTAGTCAGGTATCTCTATAAACTCCTATCTCAAAAGAAAAAGAAGCTAAGAGATCCAGGGAGAGTATGTCTCCTACAGACTGAGGTGCAATGTTTCTTTTTTTCAAAAGAAGAAAGAAGACAAATACCTAGGAAGAATCATCAAAGGTGAAAGGCTCATAGGAGAAATCTATATTTGTTTTGACAGGTGTTCCCACTACTTATATTTCACATATTGAGGACACAATATCATCCCTAGTGTCTTCTACATCCTAGATTGAAACACAACAAAAATGTTTTGCTAGGTATAGAGATATCAAGAGGAAAAATGAATCTTTGAAAGTGACAACATATTAAAAATTCTAGAAACAATCTTCTGATGCTCAACATAGACTATTGTCTGCACTAGACACAGAGAAGGGACAGTTCCAAATTTCTTTCTTAGAACCTAAAGTTCCAACTCCTAAAACTACAAAAGATTAGAAAGCATCTGTATTTGTTTTTGACACCAAGAAAATGCATGCCATTGATAAGATCGACTTGCATGAACAGGCTGGTCAGGTGATATATTCAAGGCTTACAAGTTCATGCAAGGAAATCTCTAAATTTCAATCCCCACTAAACAACATTCATTCACAGTTGAAGATGTAGAGGATGTCATCCTTGGCTAAAGACACTATAATTAAAGCCCTTGAAGATTTTGTAATTAAACTAGGATATGATCCCAGTGACATCAAAGAAGTTGAGGAGAGGATTAAGAACAAGAATTCTAATACTGAAGCTCTCAGAAAACATCTCAAGCTTCCAACCACAAAGCACACATATGCTAAATAAATTACCGATTTGGAAGTAGAGAAGGAAAATTTGTTCAAGCTGATAGTTGACCAAAATGTGCAAATTCAGAAAATGGATACATATACTGAGTTTCTTTTAAAAGAGAAAGAATAGATGGAAGTTCCAAGTACATCAACACAATAAAAAGTAGCAACAACCTCAACAGAAGTAACAGGATCAACCACTACAAACTCTTCTGAAAAGTTAGTGAAAGTTCTGGGAAATTTATCATTAACCAACCAAGAAAATGAAATATTGCTAGCTTAATTGAAAATAATGGAGGAAAATAAGATCAAAGCTGACAATACATATTTAGGAGAAGTTCAGAAAAATTTCAAGCTTACTCAACAACTTGGAAGGTATGAAAATCAGTCATTAGCAACACAAATGTTGATAGAGGCTAAGCAAAGCATATGGCATAATATTAATGAAAATATTAGAGAGTTGTGGTCATCAATCTAGATTATATTTGAGCAGGAGGAACTAGTAGAAAATGTTAAAGTAGTAGTTGAACAAAAAAAGGTTGAAATTGAACACAGGCCCATAGAAGCACATAGAATTATCAAGATGTTGAACTCCAAAACTAAGGATGAGATGAAAGAAATTCAAATTCAAGGCAGAACATGCACAATGACGGAAGTGAAAAGAGTTCTAACAAAGATGAATATGATGATACAACTTGAAAAAAAGTGCAAAGAGTTAGAAATACAAGTAAAGATATTTAATAGAAAATTTAATTTGTTGGAGGAGAAAGGGCTTCCCCCTTCGAGAGCTCATAATGGAAAATTGATTCCATTTTTGAACTACTAGGACCAGTTATGTAATATAGCTGCAGATACATCCAAACTCACCAAAGTGAAAGGAATAATATATGGAGAAGCTTTCATGGAAGGCCTATAATACGACCTATTCATTTAGCATGAAATCCATCATTTGTTTATTAATAAACCAACTTTTCAAACATAAACAAAAGTGAGTGAAAGATTTTGAAATATGGTAAATTTCTTTATTCCTAGTGAAGAGAGATGGGATAAATTGTTGGAGCTCGTTGAGTAAAATCAAATAGAAATCCTATAGACTAGGAGCAGTCAAACAGAAGAAGAAAAAATATAGCTACATTCATCTACAACACTCCTTGAAGTGTGATCAAAACATCTGAATTAGTCCAAGGTTGCTATCATTTAGTTCTATTTTCGAAATATCTACATCTTCTAGTAGATATTGTTTTGCAATAAATTTTATTTGAAGTCTGAATTAGTTTGATATGGACTCTATAAGTATTTTATAAAAAGAATTAGAAAGGGTTGATTGTGGCAAAAAAAAGATCTTTATTCAATTGTAAACTGTGGAATTTTTATTTGAAGTAATCAAATCATAAATACAAAGGGAGTATTACTTGAGGATTCTTGTGTCAGATAAATGGTGATGTTTCTCTCTTTGTAAAATGTTTCTTCTTTCACGGTATCACTTGAATGTTTTCTTTCTTGATTGTTACAAGAAGAATATGTGTTGGATTTTCTTATAGCATTTAGCTTAGGCTTGTTTAAACAATCTGAATGTTTGCTTCTGAAAATTAAATATAAAACTCATTTGTGTATGCTTCATATTTAATTGATACTCATATTATATTCATATTATCCATACCATGCATAATTCATGAGATCCAGGAGTTTTCCTTCCTCACCCTATTTCATCTACTTTGCGTATTTGTGATTTATAACTGAAAATTGTTATGACTCCATGCCCAATGGATTTTGTTTCACTCTGCAACAACTATAAAAATATATCTTTGACCTTTATACCTAGCCTAAGATCTAAAAATAAAATAAAAATCATCCCTCTTTGAACGGAAGGGCTAGATGCAAACTTTAAAAGTGGTTTGTGGTTACCTCTGTAGTTTCCCCTTCAGCCTAGGAAAACTACGGAGTGCTAACAATTACCTCAAGAAGAATGGTGGTATAACACTTCCTTCCATGCAACAACAAAAGTTTTCCCATTTATGGAACTTTATGGATATCATAGATCATCCATCACATTGCCTCTAAAACAAAATTATAAGGTTCAAGCAGTGGAAGATCACATCAAGTATCAACAACAAATTCTCCAAATCTTAAGGAGAACTTGAGTGTGGCACAAAATCAAATTGAAAAGAAAGAAAATCAACATCTTAATGAAAGAAATTTTGACGTGGGAAATTGGGTATTTTTGCGACTACAACCATACAAACAAATGTCCCTCAAGTCTATCACCAAAGTACTATAGCTATTACAAAGTGTTGCAAAATCTTGGTACTATGACAAACAAACTACAGTTGCCTACATCTTCGCGTTAGTTTTCCATGATTCATGCTTAAAGAAGGTTATAGGTGACAAGCTCCTAGTTCAAACTATATTGCCAAAAATTGAAGAGGAAGGAAAAGTCATATTGGATCCTGATTAAATCACGGAAACAAGAATTCAACAACTATAGAATCGATCAATTTCATAGTATTTCATTCAGTGGAAGAAATTACTTTTTGAATATTCCACATGGGAGGATGAGTATTTTATACAAAATCATTTACAACTACTCAAGAATTGAGGACAACACCCTTTTAAAGGAGAGGGGCATGTTAGCTCCCTATAATACTAGTGTAGCCACTACACTGTTATTTTGTGCCCCATAAATTCCCACTATTATTATTGTTGTGCCCTTACAATATTATTTTCATGTAGTCCCTAATTATATTTGGACCCTTTAGACTCCTATATATACTAAGGAGGGCTTATCATTTGAATCCTCCAAGAATTGTTTATTTATGTGATGTAAAGGGATGTTTCCCCCTCGCTTATTATATATTCATTGATCTATCTTTTATCGTGTGTTTGTGCTATTTTTGATCTGGATACATAATAATATATCTAAAAGCTTAATGAGCTAAAAACTCCACCCTTTTTCCAGCTTGGGTTCAAGAGTAAACATTTCCATTATCTTATCTTTTAAACATAATTGGTGGTAACGATATTCGACATCACATGCTTAACCTTTACAAAAACCCACACAATGCTTACTTTTCTACCTATGTTGTAGAAATATATTCCATCCATTTGAATCTACGATTGAGGATTACAATATATTGATTGAAACGGTGGTCCATTTTTCTAGGTGCTTGACTAGCTCATTACTCACTATATTCAACTTATCCATATTTTATAAATGCAGGATCACTCAAAGGATAAAAAAAACATGGGGCTCTTACATAAGGGATAAGTGGAGGCCTATTACAAGGATAGGTGGCATGGTTAAAATGTTTAGTAGAAGAGATACAAATGAGGTTAGAGTTGGTGAAATGTGACTATAAACAAGGAAGCAGAAGGGATGAAAGGCTACCCATAATAGAAATAGTCAAGGAGATAGATAAAAATTTTAGAGAATAAAACCTAAATATTTATATGAGATAGTTGAATACCATGTACTAGGGAATTTATGAGGTCAACAATGAATCAAAAAACAAAAATTGTACTATCAACATCCAACTTTAAAATTATTAGTAAGATTTGATATGATTATGTAAAACATGATCTAAAGAAGAAAAACACCATATAAGATAAGATATATTATAGCAATGAAAACCCAAAACAGTTCATTGTGTTAGTCTAGCAACTAAAGGAATTTTTTATAGGTTTTAAATGGGTCCACCAAACATTAAAATAAAGTTATTTATCTATCTATTTACATGTAGTTTAAGGACTAAAAGACTAATTAACTTGGTGCATGAAATTCAAGAGATGAAATAAATAATAAAAATGGAACCATATAAATATTTAGATCTAGAGAAGAGTCCTAATAGAGAGGTGAATTGTTGCTATGGATCCCAGTTAGGAGTCATTCCCTCTTGATATGTATCATATACGAATAGCTTATCCACTCCTAGAGTCAAGAAAGCTGACACTTCTCAAAAAAGAAAAGAGTCTAGAAACCATACAATTGATAATAGAGAATAAGAACCCACTTTAAGTAAGACATCAAGCCAAAAATAAAAGTAAGGGACCCAACTAAACTTGTGGACCAAAGGAATTAGAATTACTGCTATGATCATGACCATAATGGTATTACCTTCTGATCAATCAAGTCCAAATCAGATGTACCCAATCTTGAAGCGCAAATGTTAATGGAAAAACCCCATTAAAATGAAAAATAATAGCATTCTATGCAAACTCCTTGTTGGATTTATAAGAGAGAGGGTGATCTACTTTAATAGAAGGGATATCCTCCACCTAATAAACAATGAAAGTAGACCTTGAGAGCTCTTTATGTGTTGGATGAATGGGTCCTCATTTGAGGGATTCCTTTAAGGACTTAGACATGGAAGTAGAAGGTGCACCCCTGGGTATGGCACCACCATTTAAACTTACAACAAGAGAGATTGAAGTGTCCTTGGAATTTCCATTATCACTAAGTGAATGACCCTTCTAGAGTTGTTTACATCTATGTTTTCTCTTGAAATCTGGTAGCAAGCGTAAATATTAGATCAACTACTTTGACCTAAATGCAAAAAATTTCACCAAAGAATGACCTGACAAAGGCCAAAAATTGTAGGAGATCTGCAATAGTAGCTTCAACTTGGGTATAGGAAAAACACTCTGACAAATGAAATTTCCCCTTATTCCCTAGATCCTATTACATGGTAGCAACAACTTGGAATAGATCGTGTGCCATGGCGGCCATGAGAACAATCACATGCTCAGCAATGGCCACAGTGCTAGTGGTAGGAGCATTGATGACTAAACAATCGTAATGAGTGGCAACTTGAAGATCCACATTGTCGATCCCTACCCCGCCCTTACAAATAACCTTAAATCGACCACAAGACGATTCAAAAACCTAACCCATGACTTGGATGCTCCTCCTCACAATATGTATGTCACAAAGTAAGATTTTGATACACAACTCCTTGTACATAAGATCATACAAACATGTTTCTTAAACCCATATATACATACATACACATAAAATTTACAATCACTCCACTAAAAATTAATCACAATTGATTTCAACATCCACTTAATAACTTAGTAACATGTCAAATGATAAGTTATGTATCCACAAAATTTATTGTGTTAAGTCAACTGAAGAGAAGTGAATTAATCATCGTAGCTCCTTTACATCAAAGTCCAATTATAAGAATTTGTGAGGACCAACGTTTCGTTTTCGGAGGAAGTATACTGAAGATAAATCAAACTCAAAGTAAACAAATTCCATAGCAAAAGAATTTCACGCTACGATCCCTTTCCGAGGGAAAATGATAGAATACTATTTAAAAAAACACACACCAAGAATATATGGCGACATCATTTTTCGATGGGATTTTATGTGAATTCCATAAGCCGTCAGAAAACGAATACCTTATTCTAATATTTAGAATATAGACATTATGGTACTTCGAATCATATTCTTTTTCAATATTGTGTCCCTTAGGGTTGCTGACTTTTAGTTGGGGATTGCGTCGGAATTCCCGGTAGGGACTTGTCGTTGTATATTGTCCATTTGTTAAGAGATTTATTGTCTACGGGTAAGAAAGAGGTAATGAGTTAAATATAGACAAAATCAATTTTAGATTGGATTTTTTTTTAAAAGAGATTTGTCTTGATTCATTTATTATTTTAGAAATTCTGTCCGTTGAATTTTTTTTATTTTTTTATGTTTGTTATTTTTTATTATTGTTAAGATTAGTATCTTAATTTATAAAATTGATACTTATTTTAAAATATTATGCGAAAAATAGTATTGATATTAAAAAAGAAAACATAAAAATATATTTATATCATTTAAAATAAAAAGTAATATATATTTGAGAGACCAAAAAAATATAAAGATTAATATTAAAGAAACCTTATCTCTCCATATATTCTTTATTCTTATTCTTCCTTAAAAAATATATCCATAAACCTTTCCAAAAATGGATGGTCAATTTCTTTTCTTATGGATTACATAACAAGTTATTCCCTGCGTGCCTATAATGTTTCCATATGACATCATAAGCATATTCCTTGTAAAATAAAAAATACCACTTATTCATCTGAGGAAGTAACATCTATATTATCTTATGCATGTTTTTAGCCATAGCTTTCAAATGCCATTTAGTAATTCTTAAATCTTATTCTTCCTTAAAAAAATATATCCATAAACCTTTCCAAAAATGGATGGTCAATTTTTTTTCTTATGGATTACATAACAAGTTGTTCCCTGCGTGCCTATAATGTTTCCATATGACACCTGTTAGGTTCCTATATCACTAGGTTTCATTTTTCATGATTGACTGGAAAAGTGCCAAATATGTTCATCCTTTCCATGCTGCAAAGGTTCCATATTTTGAAGAATTTCACTATGTACAGTTGCTTGACTCTTATCATAGTTCATGCATGGCCAAACAGCTTAATCTTGGCTAGGTTCATATTTCAATTTACTTGTCTTAGAATAGAGAATAAAGGTTTGTCTAAACAGTTTAAGCTTGGCAGATAAGTAGATAGGTAGAGAAGCAAAGGAGCCCATCTGCTTAATCTGGGCCCTTGGAAGAGATAAGGGTAGACTTAGATAGGAGGGCAGCTAAAAGAAATGAAGAGAACTAGAGTTTGCGAGTTCAAATGCACCCAATGAAAATGAAGAAAAACGCTAGGTGTAATAGGATGGGTAAGTAGTTTTGATGTTGCAAAAGCAGTTGCATGAGTGTTCTTCTTTCTCAGAGATAGTTCATATTTATTGGTATCACAACTACCATGGCAAAGTGTGGTGACAAATCAGATGTTGCATGTCTAACTTCCCCTCATTCCCCTCACACCAATCACTTACTAACATCTCACTAGGATATTGAGATCTACTCAAAATCCCTAAACCATTCCATTTCAGGTGAAAGTTTCAGCAAAATAATGTTTTCTCCATGGGCTAAGAAGC
>APFE031632807.1:137564-152737 GCA_000404065.3 Pinus taeda | reverse complement strand
GTAGGATCTAAAACACTTGGTTTCTCGTGTGATAAATGCATGTTTAGAGAAGGATTGCTCTTAATTGTCTTGTTTGTCTCTAGAAAGTCTTAGGCTTCTAGGGAGGTTGGTTTTGTCCGCAAGATTAACTCTTTCCGCATGACATAAAGTATGAAGGAATCTATATCAGGATGTACTGAATATATGGGAAAACTTTGAGGTCTCTCCTGGGAACTCACTACATACTTCATCAAAGTTTCTCTATACAGCTTCTTGGGTTGTCCAAAGACTGATATGGTAGCATAGGACATGCCCAGTTGCAGAGATCCCTAGAGTTTGGCACCCCAATATCTAGACAACAACATGCCATACTTGGGTGGTATGTCAGCAACAATTACGTCCATAAGTATGGTCTTGGCAGGGTATTGAACTAGGGAGACATACAAATATTTTATGAGACCTAAGCATTTAACTTGGCTTGAATCAAACAAAAAGAGATCCTTATAATGCCTAGTGATATCCAAGTTAAGCTTTTCCATTACTGATTTGGGCATGAGATTATGTGAGGCTCCAGAGTCAAGCATGGCATTATGTAGGATTTTATCATGGATGTTAAGGCTGGTGTAGAAGGGTGGTAACCATCCTTCAATGGGCTTTCCATTAACATCTAGTCCGAAAATTAACTCAGGCTGGTCATCAAAAAAATTCACAAAATCTTCATTTTCAACGAAGTTCAAAGATTTACTAATTTGAGATCTGTAAGTTTCATGTTTAACCAATTCTGTCAAAGGTACTGAAATTTTAAGTTTGGCCACCTCTGCTCCCAAATTGAAAGGCAGAGAGGATTTATCTATTTGAATATTTGGAATTTTAGATCCAAAGTTCTAAGTAGTATGTTTTTCTTTCTCATTGTTAGAAGTATTTTCAATTGGATTTTCTAATATTATTTCTGGGGGTTGTTCCATTGTTCCTTTAAGGGGGACTGAAGTGGAAGGTTGCTCATTAGAAGGTTGGTTATCTGTTATATCTTCAATAGTGGGATTAGGAGGATTTTTATGTGGTCTAGAAAGGATTTGTAAAGTTTTTGTAACTTGAGGATTCTGTTTTGAAGCTTTCTTAGGCTGGTTAGGTATTGCTTGTTTATTCTGATCAGAAACATCAATGTTTTTCTTGCTTCTTAAGTTGTACTGCTTATGGACTTCGAAAATAGCAGAGTCATGCCCTTGCTTATAGTCGAAGGATTCTCCTATTTGGGTTTGTAATTGTTGAAGCATATATAGTTCTTGATCATCTTGAGTTAGAAAAACGGTTTCTTCATTATCTAAACCCATTAGGTTGATTTGAGTGTCTATCTCAGGGTCTTCTTGGTGGGAAGTCTCAGCATAATTTTCTTGGAAAGGTGGCATAATTTTTTGATCAAGACCATTTTTACGAGTGCTTTGGTTCTGGTTTTTCCTAAAGTTTGGATTCCTCACTGGATTAGCCTGCTGGTTATCCCAATGAGGTTTCCTTTCAATGACTTCTATTCTATCCATCAACCTTTCCATTCCTTTAGCTAAAGCATCCATTTTCTGATCAAATGGTGAATATTCATCTTTCAATGGTGTTCTTCTCTCATTCCTAACTCTAGCCCTTTTGGACAACATATTAGCTTCTACACTAACAGCTACACTTTGCATATCTTCAAGTGTGGGGGGATTCCTTTCTTTAAGTTGAAAAGCCATATCTGTATCAAATCCGTCTGGAAATTTAATCAAGGCTAAACCAAGTGGACATCTAAGGTCAAGAGGGATTGTATTATACACATTGTTAAACCTGGTATAATAGTCCTAAACAGTTTTGTTTGGACCCCTTTTAAGGTTTTCATATTCAGATAGAATTTGAAGGGGGTTCTTCTTATTCTCCCACCTATTTAAGAATTGTTGGTAAAGGACTTCTAAACTATCAATGCTCTAAGGGGGAAAAGCTCTAAACCATGTTCTCACTTCTCTAGCTAGACTTTGGACAAAGATTCTCATTTGGACATCTCCTATGTCAATCTAATGCAGTTCAAAATAATATGTCATTTTCTTAGTGTGCTGCTGAGTTGTGTAAGTTCCAGTGCCATCAAATGAAGTGATTTTACTTTGATAATCTCCTGGTAAGGCACCTTGAGGAGTAGGCATTACAAGGGGGGCATATCTGAGTGCCATAGCTCTAAGCTGTATAGGATTGAGAACAGGTCTTGGGGTAACTGGGGGATTTGGAACAACAAGGGGAGTTGATGTAACAAGGGTAACTAGTGTTTGAGGGGTAGTGATAGGATGATGAGGGATTGAAGGTATGAATGGAGATGAGGTTGAGGGATGATCTTCAGTGGTGTGGGGAAAAGATGGTGAGCTAAAATATGTTGAAGTTGTTTCAGAAAGTTCGGGGAGTCTATCGGTGGTAAGGGTGTTTGAGGGGAGTTTAGTGGAATTTGATCAATTAACAAGTTGGCTTGTTGGATTTCAAGTTCTCTGAGGAATTATGGATCTGGGACCAGGTCCAGCAATTCACTATCATATGTGGTTCTAAACAGAAAGAGGCCAAAATACTCGTCAAAAGGGAGGTCTTCAAGGAACAACCACTCAATAGGGCATGAATGGGATCTAAAAACAGGTCTAGGGCTTAGTGTACTTTCTTGTCTTCTGATTATTCTCGAAATAAGGTTGGGATTTTCAAATACAGGGTGAGGATTTGGATCCAGGTTACCCTGGTATAGTGAGCTCTCCCTAAAGCCAGAATTTGAGCTTTTGATAATTGTTTTAGTTTTTGCTGAACTTTTGGAAATAACTTCTAATAACCCTTTTAAGATGCTTATGAACAAAAATTTGAATTCCTCAAAGGTTTATTAAAGCTGGGGGTTTTGAATCCCCAGTATGGTCGCCACTATGTTATCACTCAGGTTTTTTCCTTAGAAGTTATTAAAGAAGGAATGGCCTGAGGTAACCACAAACCAATCTTTTAGACCTAGGTTCTAGCCAACCTAAGTCCAGAGAGGGCTCTCTCTTTAAGATTTAACTTTGTTTTGATATGATATTAGGCTAATTATTAATGCTTAAGGAATTTGTTTTGATTTGTTTGGTGGAATTAAGGAAATAGATGGGCAGAGCAGGTATTCAAGCCATTGGACTATGGAGTCAAGTAGGAAAGGTTTAACAAGATTAGATTAATCACCGAGGTAAGAGTTCACAAGGAAAGATAACACAGTAAGGACAAATCTGAAGGTCTCAATGGATGACAATCTTAACCAGGGCCAAGGGCAATGAAGAATCCTTAACAGGGATTAAGATGAAGAAGGGAGGACTGGAAAATAGCAAGGGAAATTAACAATCCTGTACTAGGGGCCTAAAGAGGGAATGAATTATAGAAGTAAGGGAGCAACTAAGAATTCCCAGACTTAAGCAATTTAGTAGAAAACATTAAAGAAGCAAACAATTAAAATAGAGAGCACTTAAGCTAATTCTGATGATATTATTCCTTGTTTGCTTTTAAGAATTATAAGAAACACGTGTGATATTTCATAACATAAAGGAAAACAATAATCAAACTCAGAGAAATGATACTTATTTGTTTCCCACAGTGCACATGAATCGAGTGAAATGTCCTCAGCTTTATTTAATCCAGTAAACAAGTCCAGCCTTGATTACAATTGCTCCTTTAGCTCAAAACAAAAACTCTACAGAAATGCTTTTTAATCCACCCTAATTACTTCAACTTGTGAAGTATTTATAAAAAAATTGATACAAAATATCTCATAACTATATGAGAATTAATCTAGGGAACAAAAAATATCTTCAACAAGAAGATAGAGACAGATGTAAAACAAATGGTTGTTGTCCCTTTATTTGAAAATGTGTTGGATACTAGAACTCAGATTTGGCTCTTGCAGTTGCCTTGGTAGTTATGTGTTGGATTCACTCTTATCTTCACCTACTGATACTCTTTACCTGTGTTGTTTCATCCTTTCATCCTGTATTACCAGACTTTACCATAGTAACCATTTTTTACTCCAGTAAGTCAGTTAAACTGGTCCACCATTCGTTATCTGGTAATTTCACCCTTATCATATTGCTGTAAACTTCATCAACTTCTATGTACTTATAAAAATTGGGTTTGTTGGTGAATAGATGTTTTACTTCATGCTCTATGTAAAATAGATTCTCCAAACCATCATAAAGTACCTTTCCTATAGGTAATGCTTTTACTCCTGAAGAACTTGCTTGACTCTTGGCCTATTTATCTAATCTCTTGATATAGTCTTCCAGGCTCATTAACTTGTCATGTATAACCATTGGGCTAGGAAGGCCTTTCTCTTTTAAAATGCCATATTTCAACATGAAGCTATCTATGTCTGCCTGAATAGTCTGACACCTTTTCTCTAACTTAAGCATTAAGTTCCTTTTTGTAATAACTTTCTTTATTTCAATAATAGTAGTTGTTCTATCCTCAATCTCTAACTTGTCCAGCTGGTACCTGTTTCCATTGTTTAAAAAATCAATCAGCGAATTCGCCTCTTCAGGTTTATCTCCAAGTTCTTCTTTAGTCTTCTCTATAGCTTCCATAGTTGCTTTCATTAATTCAGTCCGTTCAAAGGTTACTTGGATAGAAGGCCAAATATCATTGGTGGAATCAATGATATTGGCTAACAATATATTTTTCATGTCTCCCAATGGTTTTTCTAATGTCAAATCCTTCTCTAGGACTCTGATTCTTTCCTCCATCCTTTTGTTTTTTCATTATTCTTCTCTATTCTGAATTTGTGCAAGCTCTTAGTCTATTTCCAAACATTCCATTTGCTCTTTGATCTTTTTCAATTTTGTGGCCTGGATACTCACTTGTTCCATGGCTTTAATCATTTCATATGTTTTTTATGTTGTTGTCCCTTCATTGGTTGATGTATCTATGGTTGAAATAGTCCCTACTATTGGTAATGCTATCACTGGTGGAAGTGTTGACGCCAAGGAAGTTGCCAAAGTGGAGGGTACTGCTGTAGAAATTGTAGGTATAACAGTCTGAGGAGTGGTGGCCAGCTCACTCTGCTTAAACTGTATTGTTTTTTCCAATTCCTTCTCAGTTTCTTTCAACTAATCATTTAACTTAAGGACTAGGTCCATAAGTTCTTCCTCTTTTTGCCTCTTTATAACTTCTGTAGTTTGAGGATGGTGGAGAGGAGGGATCTTAAGCTGCTTCTTCAAGGCAACTATATCATCATTTTTCTTTTTAATCAACTGTTTTGCTGCTTTGACATCCTTGGGATCATGTCCCAACTCAATCACCAAGTCTTCTAAAGTTTTTATCGTGGTGTCTTTAGCCTAAGAGGAGGATTTTTCCAATTGGATCTGTGCATAGGTATTGTTCAATGAGTTCTGCAATTGATGTGCTATGATGGCTTTATTAGTCAATGTAGAATATACCATCTCTCCAATTTGTTTGTGCAGTTCTATTTGGTCAATAGGATAAATATCCTTTGCCAAAACTTCAAAATCAGTCTTTAAATAATCAGCCATGGATCTTGGTTGTTGCATAGTTGGCTTGAGGAAGCTCATCTGCATCTTTCCTTACTTTATATCAAAATTTTACATCAGCCTTGTGTGGTTTGTTAGGGCCATCTTCAAATAATGAGCATAGCTTTGCAGTTTTAATCTATCATTCCTTGCTTTGATTTCTTTATATTTTTCTTTAATGTCCAGGCTTTGTTCTAAAGGAGCTATGAATGAAGACACCTATGTGCTATGTTGTCGTTCTAATACCTGGAACTGTGAGGTAGATGGTGAACCTCCTGAAGGGATAGTGTGCCCACTTCCTATCCTTTCTGCCGCTGTGTGGCCTGTTGTTTCCTCAATGTACTCTTGTTCTACATATGGGTTTAACCTTTGCCTTTTAGCAAAAGTTTGATTTCTAGGCCTGCTAGAAGGAGTGGCCTCTTCTCTGTCTTTTTTAAGGTTTATTTCCTCATTGATAGGAGTATGCAAAACAAGAGGATTGCTCATGACTTTTTAGGTTGATCAAGTTTCTCTGAGATTTCTAGCTATTCAGATTCTTCTTGTTGTTTTGATAGCTCCTGTTTTTTTGATGATTCTAGTTGGCCTGATGGCCCTGCTTGCTCCGAAGTCTGTCCACTGTGTTCCTGTGACTGTATTTGTGATGAAGTTTCTCCTAGCACCTGTACAAAGAAATCTTCATCAAGCCTTCTTTCTAAATCCACCAATACATTGTCAACTGCAACTTGTGTGCTATCTTGATCTATCAGAGGGCCTTCCACCCATTCAGATTGATTAGCATATTGTTCAATTTCTAGGATCCTATGGTGAATATAAGGAGATAGCTTATGTTTCTACCTTCTGTTACAAATGAAGCTGTGGGGATCATAGGCCCAGATGAAACTCTGTTTTAATTTCAATCTTTGGAGGATTTCATATGCCTCCTTTCCCGCTTCTCTATTATTGCAAATAAATGGGCCTAGATGATATTTTATTCTTAATTGGGCCTTCTTCTTGGTTTTGACAAAGTGAATCTCATCATAATTGATCATTTGCTTGTAGTACTCCAGAACAAATAATCGCATGAGGAGATATCTAGGTAATTTGTAAGGAGGCAGCTCACACCCATAAATTCTGATTTCAGTATGGTTTTGGTACAATTACCAGTCCCCTACTTTGTATTGTTTGGATAGTTGGAGAACCCTCTTAATATCTGCACTGATTCTGGGAGGGGGAATTCCTAATAACATTGTAGTCACTGGATGTACAAATAGGTCAATAAAATATACGTATGGATAGTGAGAAGAACTTCATCTATGGAATAGAGAGGTCCACAAGATGACAGATCTAAGATTCCCTTTAGTATCAAGCTTTTTGACAGAGAAGGGAAACTTATGAGTTTGGCAGTAGAGAAACAAATGATACAGGACTGATGAATATTGGAAGACTCTTTCATTTTCTAATCTCATTAACTGATCATGCATTTTATCTATGATGAATTTTGCATAATCAAACTTGAATGCAGGAGGTTGACCAGGGTTAAAAATAGACATGTAGGCAAAAATAATATCATCTACATATTCATTAGTGGTAAAACCTAAAATGCATGATATCATTGTTGTGATATCTTTGCCCAACTCAGAAAAGACAACTGACACATAAGGAGGGGGGTCTTTTGGCATGTTCTTTTCTTCAGTAATGAAAGTCTGGAGGATTTGGGTACTTCTAGAACTTGATAGCTTAGAGAATCTTTCAAGAAAATCAGCAATGGTAAGGGGGGTGAGATCTTGACCAGGTTGTAAATGTAACATTTCATTTATGGATTCAGGTGTTATGGTGAACAAGACTTTCTGGTCTAGGGACATCATAGCTCTCATGGTAGGGTCATAGTTTGCATGATAGTAGTGAATAATTTCCGGGAAGACATGAACACTGGGGAATTGATATTTGGGCCGATTTGATTCCCAGAGGCCTATCTTATCTGCATGGTTCAAATAATTGTCTCGGTATCTATAGTATAATTTCAGGGGGGTTTTGTTGAAGGTGAGGTCTTTTATCTAAAAATCTTTGTCATCCAGGGGAAGATGGTCTATATCTCTGTGGGGAGTGTTAACTGGCATGACATGTAAGGAGATTGGAGTGTCCATCCTTGGTTCTTGTGGATTCAAGGATGAGGGCGGAGAATTTCAGGGAACTATGGAAATCTGGGTCATCTCAGAGAGTATCAAGACTGTCAAACAGCTTAATTTCACTGAATTACTTAATTTTTACAACAATTTAGTTCAGGTTTAGTATGAAAACATGGTTTCTTAGTTGAATAAGGGGTAAATACCTAGTTTTGGTTGTATGGAGGGGCAAATGGAACTGGTGCACTATTGCAGGGAGCGCATGGGTCTGCAATGGTAACCTGGAGTTTTGCGGCTTCTAGAGGTTGACGGTCGGAAGCAGGGTGACAGTTTGAATGTACTTTGTGTGTGCATGGAGAACAGTAGGTTCTTTTCTTGGTGAAATAAAAATAATGAGTATTTTTTGTTGTATTTGCAAAGTCAATGTTTTGGCAAGTATAATGGAAATTGACAGCTAGCGACCACTAGCAGAGGTGACGTTTTGTCATTTAATGGAGGTGGTAAACGGAGGCGGTAAGCGAAATCTACCGCACACTTTTGAGAGCTTGGCGGTATTGGGAGAGGTCGGCCCGATGCCATTCATCGGGCGACATGTAGCGGCAGGATGAATAGTAAAACCGCTTACATCGGGCAGGTAAAGGTCGATATCAGCGACCACCAGATATGAGCATGAGCCGTTAGATCTGAAGGGGTCAGATCATACGGTGGTCAGGGCAATGACTTCATTTGGAATTAATGGAGGGGCTCGACGGGATAATAATCATGGATTAGGGAGATTTAATGACATCAGGAATGATTTGAATGGAGGATGGTTATCAATTAATCACAATTTGATTAATTAATCCCTTTTAACGCGGCGGAGGATTATGGCTCTTAATTAATCACAGATCGATTAATTAATCCATCTAATTATTTTATTATGGTTTATATTTCAAACCATCGAAGCAGGATATTAACATATTGAATTTTTAATAATATATATGGGAAAGGGGTGTATTTTCGAGATTTAAATACATAAATAAAATTAAATGTTAATATGAAAATGGAAATGGAAACATGCTAAATAGAATGCTTTTGAAATATATTGACATTTCCGCATTTGAACATCATAAATTAGGCTTAAGTGCATTTGTGCGTTTTTATATGGGGGTAATTACTTTTCCCAAGCAAATAGTGATTTTACCTTAGAAAAAGGGGGGTTTTAGGGAAAATGAATGAATTATGGACGGGGTTGAATGTTGATAAGGGGATTTAGCACTTAGAACCTATAAGTTATTGGGTCGAGGGTCTGGTCCCTCCAGAAGTCAGAGAAATGCTCTGAGCCCCTTTAACTTAAGGTTTTAGGCACTTTGTTTGTCATTTGTGGGAACTTAGTGAAATAAGGAGTAAAATGAATGAGGAAATTACTCACCTGACTTCGTAAATGTCTCCTTGTTATCCATACTTTTTTAAAGAAATATGATGATGAAAGTAAATGATATAGGCTTGAACTAAACATTCATCATACATAATTCTACAACCATTAATCTACTTACTCACCTACACATCCTACCATTTTTTCTACTTTTTATTAGGGTGCACTTGAACTGGAAAACCCTTATCAACCTTTTCTTTTCTTTTACAATGGAATTCTATCTAAGTCTGTCCTTATTACATCCAAGGGCTCAAATTAAACTGTTGAGCTCCTTTTATTAACTTTACCTATCTACTTATCTGCCAAGGTTAAACAGCTTGGTCAGATTTTATTCTCTATCTATAAACAAGAAATTAAAAACATGAAATAGGCAAGTTTACACTGTTTGACCATCCATGGATTGTGGCATAAGTGACGAGCTGCACACAATTTTTATTGTACAAAAGGTAAAATAGCAATGGAATTTGGACTTGCACACTTTCATGGTCTTTTTTCTTTCTTGTGGTTCATTTTTCATCATTTTTTACCTTTTTTCATTCTTTTTTTGTCCTTTGATTTGTTTTTAGGACATACCCTCTTTACATTTTTTTATTTTTTTGATTTTTCACAAGTATGGAAAACATTTGCATAAAGCAAAGGTATGTACATATTACAGAGATAACTAAGTTGATCATAATTTATGACACCTATTGGTATAGGAACATAACAGGACAATAGGATTGCACACAATGTTAACTTAGCATTCTTTTGAAGCAAAGCCTCTTAGTAGTTATTTAGATGAATGGTGTTTTTAGCATTTGATTTTAGCCTATTCCTTAGAATAGTAGGAAAGATTTCCTTCAATGAAAATTTTCCTTTTCTTCTTAGTGGAAGTCTAGCTCCTTCTGAATCAATAGAAGTCTGGTTTGAAAAACCATAAATGGTCTATCGCCAGCTTAGTAGTGACAAAGAGCAGACCAATCACATTTACTTGTGTATACAACACTGTCACCTCCAAGTTTTCACAAACCCCGGTTTGATAAAGTAAAGTTGGTATCCCTACGAGTTGCAGCATTCTTGCTACAATAATGGTGCTCATCAACTACTTCAGTGTGCAATAAGGCATACATTTTTTACTCTCCTACTGCATTCAATTGCTACAACCTATTAGCTTGTTCTTTAGCTAATTGAATATCAAGTTAGGTTGTCATCCTCAAGGTGTTTTACTCAAATTCAATTGACGATAAAGCCTTTTTAATTTATTCTAACTCATAGGGGTTAAATCATGTGGTGGTCTTCCAGGTGCTGTTGTAGGCCCAACTGGCCTCAACAAGTCTTTTTTCCTAGTCCTTTTTTCTATTGTTGATCAGATAGTTAGAGTGCTCTCTAATGCTTTGTTGGTGACTTCCACTAGTCCATTTTCTTTAGGTTGATATGGAGTGGACTTCCAGTGTCGAATGTTGTGCTTATCCATTATCCCTTCAATTATATTGGAGGTGAATTGAAAGCTTTGTTCTATCACCAATTCCATTGGAAAATCGAATTTGTAGAAGATGTTTTCCCTTAAAAACTCAACCACTTTATGTTCTGTTACTGCTTTCATTTCTTTTACTTTAACCCACTTGGTCAGGTAATGTGTGCATACAAAGATGTACTTCTTCTGTCTGAACGGGGGTCAATGGGACCAATCAAGTCCATGTCTCACTTCTCAAATGGATTGAAAGAAACCTAAGGTTGGAGGGGCATATTTTTATTCTTTCAGAGGGATTATGATAGAAATAAATATAATAATAACATACTAGCGACAACACATTCAAATCATATACACCATGATTTACCTAGAAAACCCCAACTAGGGAAAAAACCATCCAATGATAGATCTATTATTGTCCTTGGCTAAAGCACAGCCAAGTTGGACAACCCCTTGAGCTTTGACCGCTCAACCATGGCTCAATGTAGTGGGGAATCCTCAAGTGTTTTAATGGATTCAACTATATGTAATCTCATGAGTCACCAATACCAGGTGCCTAAAAACACAACAGTTAACCTTAATTTTTTACACAACCTCAACCCCACCACTGGGTCAAGTTTATCTAACGATCCCCCCTTTAAACTCAACTTTAGGTTTTCCTTAGCCGAACCTATCCAAATCGACCAAGTGAACTAGCTGCCATCACTCACCTCCAGGCCCTACCCAATCAACGTTAGAGTATTTGAGAATTTCACATGTTGTCTTAGCTCAACATGCTTTCACATGCTCCCATATATCACCGGTGTACATTTATACTTTACTAGCGATTATTTACTGAGGTATGCATTCCTTACCAGGTCCTATAGCTGAATGCCCATTTACATGTTGTTTTGTGGATAAATTCCTTTTGCAGATAAAAGCAATCTCCCTAGACTTCGTGGCTTAGTATAGAAACAACCAAGACAAAACTACAATGCTTTCTTTAGATATGTTTGAAATATGGGAAGAAAACCTTCTTGTAATCCAATGCAACCTTATTCCCTCTCGTTACTTGTTATCTCCAACACCAACTCCAATTTCTATAAGTGGAACGTGCAAATCATCTAAAACAAGCAAAATAACCTAAATATACAAAATAGCATAAATAAACAACTCTAAACAAGAAGTCAAGGATTCATGTTCTACATATGAATAAATGAGGCATAATGTATAGGACAAACAATGCACTTTTGTATTAATAAAAGAAGGAAAATATTACAACCCTTGTAAGGGTTAACCTTGTGAATCTCTCTCAACTATATTGTCATTACTTTGCCACAATGGTAAGCCTTCAATCACACCTAAAGGACATGGATGGAATATGGACCTCTAGACAAAAATGAGCAACATAAGGGAATAATTCAGAGCCTCCAAAAGCCATCTGAGACTCTATGGGAGGCAGTGAATTTAATGAGGTGGTTTGGGTTTTTACCATTCTACGACTTAGATCCACATTAGAGGGAGGTAAGTTCTAGGAGATAGGAGATAAGACCTCAATAGTAGGAGTTTAAGATCTGATCCAACAATAAATGGTTGAAACCACTTCTGAAGCTTATAGAGAGAGAAATTTCAAAATTAACTTTTTATTTTTACTCATTTCCAACTATCATTGCACTTTTTGTAAAAGAAACATGTGTTGACCAACGAAGGTTGAATGTATGTAGATTGCGCCATCGCGGGTTGTCTCAAAGCCAAGTATCCTAAACAACAAATTAAGGTTTTTAGCCAATGTAATCAAGGATTCTTGTAACTTCTCAAAAGTGAATGTTTTTGGCTTTGTAGTGGATGATTGTAAAGTGTCAATGGATGATGATAGATCTAGTTTCAAGGCCATTTGGTTGAATGTGATAAAATTACATGTAACACATGTAAAAAAAATTGACTCCATTATAATTAATTCTTTTTTAATTGTTTCTAACTAGACATACACAATCGTTTTGCCACATGCAATGTGCTTCTCATCACATGAGTCTGCACAGAAACTAGTTCACCTCATATCAAGTTGTGAATGGTGGTTCTATGTTTATGGATAATAATGTACCTTGTCAAATTGTTGGGGTGGAAAATGTCAGAAGTAAAATGTATGACGGTACGATTATAACATTGATTGATGTTAGACATTGTTATGCAACCCACTCGCAAAATAGAAGAAAAGATATATCAACGACTTAAAAATTAGCCTTTTCAAGAAGACAACCTCCTTTACATTACATAAATGAACCATTATTGGATGATGCAAATGATAAGAACTCCTTGGTATATAGAGGAGTCTAAGGGGTCACAATATAATCAGAGCCTACATAACAATAATAATGTAAGGGCACAAGAATAACAATAAGGGGATTTTATGGGGCACAACAATAACAACATGGGGGATACATGGGCACAATGATAACAATAGGGGGCTACACTAACAATAATAATAAGGGTAATACACTAGAATTATAGGGACCTAACATGCCTCTCTCTTTCAAAAAAGTGTTGTCCTTAATGCTTGAGTAGTTCTGGATGCTTCTGTATTAAATTCTCATCCTCCCATGTGGACACTTCAGCAGGTAAGTTCTTCCACTTAATGAGATACTCTAAAATTAATTGACTTTGTAGATGTTAGGTTCTTGTTCTTGTGACTGCTTTAGGCTCAAATATGAGTTTTCATTCTTTGTCAAGTTCTAGAAACATTGTTTGAACTAGGAACTTGTCACCGATAACCTTCTTTAAGCATGAAACTGTTGATCTAAAGATGATCTGAGGTTGTCATTGATGTCAACCGAAGCAGCACCAAGGGTTACCCTGATCTTGCAAGGGAATTTTTGACTTGACAACTTAGTCTATTTTGAGTCAAGGATCTTCTATATAGATTCTACTCGTCAAGATGTTTCCATTGATATATGGCACGCCAAGTCATTCTTCATGGTTTGAGAGATATTCATGTTTGAACTTAGTAACCCCAGTTAGTGGGCTAAAACCCTATGGGGTTGTGGCATGGCACACATAATTGGTTTTGGTCATTGAATAGTCATTAATTAATATTTTTTTAAGCTCCTAAAATCCCTCCAACATTCTCTATAGAAGCCCCTCTCAACTCTATAAAAATAAATCTCATATATCATACAAATGTAGTGATCATGGAATTTTCACTATAAATTCATTTCTGCGAAGTATTAGATTCTGAAATTAAACCTAATTTGATTCGCAATCCTGATGAACATAATGACCAAATTTCAAAACTTGTTTTGCTATATTTTTGGAGATATGATCTGTGGAAGTTAGGGTTTTTGCAGGCTACCGAATTTCATCTCAAAGAAGTGACCTTGGGAAAATCGTCATAACTCTCTCTCTGAGAAGAGGATTGAAATTCTGTAAAAAGTGGTGGATAGTGAATAGACAGTAGTTTTCTATATATCAATTTCAAAGCTGAAGGAGGAAACACTGACACGTGGCACGTTGTACAAGTTTGCTCTACTAAACTAGTTCATAATTAGATCATTGTGAGAGATTGGGCATAACTTTGCCTTGAAGAGTCCAAATCAGGTCAGACTTGTGGCATTGGAAAGAATACTTAAAGGGATACTACAGGACCAAATATCACATATTGGGGATATGAAATCACATAGATGCATCAAATTAAATATCGTGCTCCTAGAAGGCAAGAAAAACTAGATCAAGTACTGTCAAGGGCTACAAAGGACCAGACTTTCTAGGGCAGCAAAGAGCAAGGTGCAGCAAAATGATGCAGCAGAGGTAAGCTACAAGTAAGTATCTTTTGTATATGCATGTCCATTTCTTAATTGCATTAGGTTTTTGTATTATAATTTGTTGTTTTTGTTTAGCACTAACATAAGCTCTGCAGGGTGAGGTAAGTTTTGTTATTATCATGTCATGGGTATCTCCTTGAAGACCTTTTGCAGGGATTATAAATTAATCAAGAGAAGACTCAATGCATAATCTAATGTTCTGAAGAGTGAGAAAGGGTAGCATGAAAAGAGTAGCAATCAAGGTGTAGAATAGCATCAAGAAGTTTACCATATGAAGTCTTCAAGTGGGAAGCACTGCATACAATCATTGTAAAAGTATCATTGTACAGAGTCATTGTAAAAGCATCATTGTAAAAGTTGTACAAGTGTCTATCTGCGAAGAGTTGAAGAGGCAGTGTTGGGAGGTCTAGGATCATCATTAGTTGGTTGTGTCATAGTTGGGGTTATGGTCTAGTGTGTCTTCTTATTCTACATCATTCTATATCATTGTAAAGTGGACCATTTTCCCTGGTACGGGAATCCATTCTTCTTTTATTCTTCTATAGGGTGGTAGGGTGGTGGTAGGGTGGTGCTATGCTGGTGCATCAATTCAGTTTACTACTGAAGAATCTTGAGTGTTGGAGTGTCCATCCAGTGGGAGCTAGAGAAGAATGCTTTTCTAGAATTCTAGGAAGTTTTTGCTTTCATTCCAGTTGGGGTTGAAGATTAAAGAATTTATTAGAAAAGCATTCGGTGGTTTTTGACCTAGAGGGGGTTTTCCACCTAAAATATTTGTGCCTCCTGGGTTATTTTATTTACTATTATTACTGCATAAGCGTTAATAATAATTGAAGATTAACTAATGCTCTAAAAAGCTTTAAAAGTACAAATTGCTAAGGAATACCGATTCACCCCCCCCCCCCCCCC
>APFE031632807.1:100638-137544 GCA_000404065.3 Pinus taeda | reverse complement strand
CCCCCCCCCCCCTCAATATTTTCCAACAATTGGTATCAGAGCGTTGTTCCTTCAGTAATAGCTTAACCGTTGGAAGTCATTTTCAGGGAATAGATATGGGAAAGTCAAAGGAGTGGGTTATAGGGATTTCAAAGGAAGGTACAGGTACAACAAAATCTCAAGAAAGTGAGCATTGTGTACTAACCCCTGATTTTGATGTAGATAATTACTGGATATGGGAATCCAGGATGGAAGTATCTTTGCAGGCACATGGAGTATGGGAATCAATTGTTTCTAGAGACACATCTACTGACGAAGCTAAAAGGTACAATTCAAAGGCCATGAATGTAATTTTGAATGTTTTGCCAAATTTTGTGAAAACAAAAGTTGGTTAATGTTAAACAGCTAAATCTCTTTGGGAAAAGCTTCATAATCTCTATTCAACAAAGAAATCAGGTGAAGATGTTATTGAAAACTCAGATCCTTCTGAGTATGATGAAGAAGGGTTGACCATAGAAGAATATTCTAAGGACGCAATCAAGCTTATAAAAGAGCTCAAGGCTGAGAAGATCTGCTCCAATACTCTTGAAGAACAAGTTCAAGGTCCCAAAATTGAAGTTGAGGAACACAAATGTATTGAAGATTCACTTCAAAATAATTTGGAAGAAATCAAGAATATAGTGACATGAGACCTCAAGAGAGAAGTCCAACAGAAGCAACAAGAACTCAACACAGCATTTGCAGAGATTAGCAAGATCACACAACAGATGCAGGAAGAAAAAATTGAAAGGAAGGAATCTGGTCAAAGATACATGTCCTTTGTTGACCAAAACCAAAAGGAATTAGAAACATCTTCAATAGAAATAAGAAGGCTCAGGATTGAAAATGAGAAGCAGAGGGAACAGATACAGTTTCTTAACAAAGAAGTAGATGAGACCACTCTTCTCAAGCTACAGGTTGAGGAGGCAGAAAAAAAGAAGGAAGATCTTGAAAATATGGTTTCAAGAAGATGCTTGCTCAAAAGCAAGAAGAACTTGATGTAAATCGTGATGAGATCAACAAACTCAAGGGATCGTAAAACGAATACTTACAAGATAAGACAGATGAAGAAGCAAATATGAAGGCAATTAAAGATGGTAAAACTCCAGTTGATGAAGGTACAAGCTCCACAACTTCGCAGGATGATTCTAAGAAGGAATTTGATCAAAGTGAAAAGAAAAAGAAGAATGTTGCAACTCCAAAGAACAAGACCAAAGCAATCAAGAACAAAGGACCACAAGAAACTACAACACCACCTCCAAAGAAGAATGAAAATTTTTCTAGGTATGTTCGTTTATTTAATGGTTATTGCTTTTTATGTGCTAACTATGGACATATGGCTATGGATTGTGAAGTTTTTGATAGGTACAATCATTATCTGCATAACCCTAGAAGCAAGTTTGTAGGATCACGAGACAAGTTCCAAGATGATTTTGTCAGAAGAGAAAATGTGCTAGATGGACCAAATATTGAATGTTTCAAATGCCATAACTATGGCCATAGCGCTCGTGGTTGTCGATGTCATATGGAATCACCTACGGACAACATTGAATGCTTCAAGTGTCATAAATATGGGCACAAGGCTCTAGATTGCATGAATAAGAAGGTCTGGAAAAGGAAACAGGTACATGAAGACAAAGCAGATAACAAGGTTTCAGTAGTTATGCTTTCAGAATTTGTAAAAGCAAAAGGTCATGAGGAATTAGCAATTGCTTCAGCTAATGACTCAAGTCAAGATGGCACGTTAGGTGACTCACTATTTTGAACAATCTGGCTTGTTGACTCCTTAATGTTTGTACAAGAGGAGTCTATGTTGCAGTATATGGCACAAGTCTACGATTGATAAGAAGGTAGTTTAAACAAGATGGTAGTTTCATTAAAGGTTTAGGGGGAGCAAAACAATTGAAGAATTATAGGTTACCAGGGACAAGACAAGATTAGTCTACAAAGGATATGCACAAGTGGAAGGAATTGATTTCGACAAAACATTTGCACCAGTTGCCAAAATGGAAGCCATCCAAATGTTGCTCGCCTATGCATGTTCAAGAAAAATAAAAGCCTACCAAATGGATGTTAAGTAGCATTTCCGAATGGAGAATTAGAAGAAGAAGTTTACATCGAACAACCTGAAGGTTTTCTACTATCAGAAAAAGAAGACTATGTTTGCAGGTTAAAGAAGGCTCTGTATGGTCTCAAGCAGGCTCCCAGAGCATGGTATGCTCATCTTGACAGATATCTATGTCAACAAGGTTTCAACAAAGGTACTACTGATAGCAATATTTATGTACAAATAGATAAAGATAATTTAACAATCGTTGAGGTATATGTGGATGATATAATCTTTGGTAGAAATGATGATCGACTAAGTAAGAACTTTGCTAAACGATGCAAAGTGAGTTCAAGATGTCTTTACTTGGTGAGTTGACATACTTCTTAGGGCTTCAAATATCTCAACAAGAGAAAGGAATATTTATATGTCAAGCCAAGTACATCAATGAAATGCTCAAGAAATTCAAAATGGAAGATTGCAAACCCGTCCTTACTCCGATGGTAACACGTTGCAAATTGAGCATAGACGATGCATCTAAGGATGTGGATCAAGGTTGTACAAATATATGATTGGTAGTCTTCTATATGTAACAGCCTCCTAGCCAGATGTTATGCAAGCAGTTGGACAAGTAGAAAGATTCCAAGCAGCACTAAAAGAATCACATATTATTGTCGTCAAAAGAATTCTTCGATATCTAAAGGGAACAATAGAATATGGCTTGTGGTATCCCAAGGGCAACAATCTCATTATTCAAGCCTTTACAAATGCAAATTGGGTAGGAAGCATTGATGATCATAAGAGTACTAGTGGAGAAGCATTCTATCTAGGTGGTTGTCTCGTATCATGGTTGAGCAAAAAGCAAGCCTCAATCTCGTTATCCACAGCAGAAGTAGAATATATCGCGGCAGCAGCTTGTTGTACTCAAATTCTCTGGATGAAGAAAACTTTTCAAGATCTTCAGGTCAAGTTTAATGAGCCTATTCCCATATTTTGTGATAACACCAACGCTATTAGTATCTCCAAGAATCCTGTGATGCATTCCAAAACGAAGCACATTCCGATTAAATATCATTTCGTTAGAGAGTAGGTCACCGAAAACAATATCAAGCTTGAATATGTTGGTACAAAAGAAAAAATCGTTGATATCTTCACTAAACTTTTACCTCGTGAAGTAATTTGAATATCTTCACCCGAAGCTTGGGATTCTCCCAAGTTCTCATTAGATTTTCCTTATTAAGAAAATAAAGGGGGAGTGGAAGTGTGTACAGGTTCGTAGGATGGTTGTGTGTCAAGGGGAGTTACCCTTTGCCATTGATGTCAAAGGGGGAGATAAGGCAGTAGGAAGAGGTGCCCTAATCACAGGGGGAGTACTTGTGTTTCCATCAATGCCAAAGGGGGAGATTGTTGATCTAAAGATGATCTGAGGTTGTCATTGATGTCAACCCAAGCAGCACTAGGGGCTACCCTGATCTTTCAAGGGAGATCTGACTTCACAACTTACTCTATTTTGAGTCAAGGATATTCTAGATATATTCTACTCTTCGAGATGTTTCCGTTGATATATGGCACTCCAAGTAATTCTTCACGGTTTGAGAGATATTCATGTTTGAAGTTAGTAACCCTAGTTAGTGGACTAAAACCCTATGGGGTTGTGACATAGCACTCATAATTGGTTTTGGTCATTGAATAGTCATTAATTAATAATTTTTTAAGCTCCTAAAATCCCTCCAACATTCTCTATAGAAGTCCCTCTCAACTCTATAAAAAGAAATCTTATATATCCTCCAAATGTAGTGATCGTTGCATTTTTGCTATAACTTCATTTTTGTGAAGTCTTAGATTCTGAAATTAAAATCCATTTGATTTGCAATCCTAATGAAATTCATGACCAAATTTCAGATCTTGGTTCGCTATATTTTTTGAGCTACGATTTGTGGAATTTAGGGTTTTTGTAGGCTGACGAATTTCATCTCAAAGAAGTGACCTTGGGAAAATCGTCATAACTCTCTCTGAGAAGAGGAATGAAATTCTGTAAAAAGTGACGGATAGTGCATGGACTTTGGTTTTCTATGTATCAATTTTAGAGCCTAAGGAGGAAACAATGACACGTGGAATGTCGAACAAGTCCACTCTACTGAACTAGTCCATAATTAGGTCATTGTGAGAGATTGGGCATAACTTTGCCTTGAAGAGTCCAAATTGGGTCAGACCTGTGGCATTGGAAAGAAGACTCAGAGGAATACTACATGACAGAAGATCACATATTGGGGATCTGAAATCACATAGATACATCAGATTAAATATCGTGCTCCTACAAGACAAGAAAAACTAGATTAAGTGTTGGCAATGGGTGCAAAGGACCAGACTTTCTAGGGCAACAAAGAGCAAGGTGCAGCAAAATGATGCAGCAAAGGTAAGATACAGGTAAGTATATTCTATATGTGCATGTTCTTTTCTTAATTGCATTAGTTTCTTTGTATTCTAATTTGTTGTTTTTGTTTGGCACTAACATATGCTCTGCAGGATGAGGTAAGTTTTGCTATTATCATGTCATGGGTATTTCCTTGAATACTTTTTGCAGGTATTATATATTCATCAAGAGAAGACTCAATGCATAATCTAATATTCTGAAGAGTGAGAAAGGGTAGCATAACAAGAGCAACAATCAAGGTGCAGAACAGCAGTAAGAAGTTCGCCATATGAAATCTTCAAGTGGAAAGCACTGCATACAATCATTGTAAAAGTATCATTGTACAGAGTCATTGTAAAAGCATCCTTGTAAAAGTTGTACAAGTTTCTATCTGCCAAGATTTGAAGAGGTGGTGTTGGGAGGTCTAGGATCATCATTAGGTGATTGTGTCATAGTTGGGATTATGGTCTAGTGCGTCTTCTTCTTCTACATCATTTTATATCATTCTAAAGTGGACCATTTTCCCTGGTACGGGAGTCCATTCTTCTTTTATTCTTCTATAGGGTGGTAGGGTGGTGCTAGGCTAGTGCATGAATTCACCAACAGGTTCAATCCGATGAAAAATTCAGGGTGGTACGGTAGTGCTAGGGTGAGTTGTAGCTCATTGGGTGTTGGGGCATCCATTCAGTTGACTACTAAAGAATCTCGAGCGTTGGAGAGTACATCCAGTGGGAGCTGGAGAAGAATACTTTTCTAGAATTCTAGGAATTTGTTACTTTCATTTCAGTTGGGGCTGAAGATTAAAGAATTTATTAGAAAAGCGTTCGGTGGTTTTTTACCAGAAGGGGGTTTTCCACCTAAAATCTTTGTGCCTCCTGGGTTCTTTTATTTACTGTTATTACTGCATACACATTAATAATAATTGAAGATTAACTAATGCTCTGAAAAGATTTAAAAGTTCTTATTTCTAAGGAATACTGATTCAACCCCCCCCAGTACTTTCCAACAGAAACATGGAAAATTTGGTGTACTCGGGAAGATGCAGGCAACTCAAATTTGTATTCCATAGTACCAATTTTTTGCAGCACCTTGTAAGGACCATAGTACTTGGGTGATAATTTATTATCCTTCTTAATTTTCTTGAGGGACATTTTTTTGTATGGTTGTAGGTGTAAAAATAACCATTCTCCTACATCAAAACTTCTTTCACTGTGATGTTGATATGCCTGTTGTTTCATTCGATTTTGCACCAGAATGAGGTTATCCTTTAAGAGTTGGACAACTTCCTGTTGATGCTCAATGTGATCTTCCACTGCTTGAACCTTATAATTTTCTCTCAAAGATGATAAAGATGATGTGATGGATGGTGGATGATATCCATAAAGTGCCATAAACAGGGTAAAAATTTCTGCAGTATGGAAGAAAGTGTTATACCACCATTAATCTAGAGGTAACCAATTGACCCATTGTGTTTGTTTATCAGATAAAAAGCAATGGAGATATCCTTCCAAACATTTGTTCACTATCTCAATTTTCCTGTCAGGTTGAGGATGATAAGATGAGCTATGAGCTAATTGAGTACCAAGACAAGAAAATAGTTTTGTCCAAAAATTTCCAGTGAAAATGGGATCTTTGTCACTTACAATAATCTTTGGGTTTCCATGTAGCTTTTGGATTGTTTCCATAAATGCAGTAGCAACAATATTTGCTTTAAAAGGACAAGATAATGCACAAAAGTGTGCATACTTGGTAAGTCTATCAACAACCACCATCATGACACTCTTTCCATCATACCGTGGTAAACCTATGATAAAATCCATTGAGACCTCCTCCCAATGTTGACTTGGAATCACTAAAGGTTGTAACCAACCTAAGGTCTTAATTGTTTCAACATTATTTTGTTGGAAAACCAAGCATTCCGCCACAAACTTCGGAATTTTAGATTAAATTCCATCCCAATAAAATCCTTCTTAACCCTGTGGTAAGTTTTTTAAAATCCTGAGTGCCCTCCTAAGGGGCCGTTGTGCAATTCCAAAAGAATATTTTGCTTGAGTTGAGAATTCTTACAAAGATATAAATTATCTTTGTACCATAATGAATCATTTTTTGAGCTAAACGTATCAGACGTACTAGGATCTAGCTGCAAATTTTGAATGAGTGTCCATACCTCTTCATCATTCTTCCATTCATATCTTGCTTTAGTTATCCAATCAGGCTGGATAATATAAATGACATAAAACAATGCTTCCACATCCTCATCCTTTTTTGAGGGTGCATCTGTAACAACATTTTGCTTCCCTTTTTTGTAGATGATTTCAAACTCATAACCCAACATCTTTGTGACCCAATTTCACTACTCTTTTGAAGATAATCTTTGTTCCAAAAAGTATTTAAAACTATCATGATCTGTTTTTACCTTGAAGTGCCTTCCCATTATGTAAGGTCTCCTTTGCTTTAGTGCATGTAGTGTTGCCAACATTTCCTTCTCATAAATGGTTTGTGTAAATGCTTTCCTTTCATTAGACGACTTTCAAAATCAACGGGTCTTCCTTCTTGCATTAAAACAACACCAATTCCATTTCCTAAGGCATCACATTCCTCAATAAAGGTTTTTGTGAATTCTGGTGTAGCTAAGATAGGTGCTTGGCACATTGCCTCTTTTTGATGTTCAAACACCTTAGTTGCTTCTGGAGTCCAAGAAAATGCATCGTTCTTCAATAATGTTGCTAGAGTTGTTGTTAGTCTCCCATAATTATTCAAACTTGTGATAATAACCTGTAAACCAGAGAAATCCTCGAAGATGAATTATGGTTGTGGGGTTTTTCCATTCCTTGAAGGATTTAATTTTTTCAGGGTCTACCTTAACACCCTCATGAGATATAATATGATCCAAATATTCCACCTTCTGTACTCCAAAGAAATATTTGGAGTTTTTTGCATATAATCGTTTCTCCTCCAATAGTTTGAGAACCCTCTCAACATGTCAAACATGATCCTTCCTTGACTACTTGTAGATTATCATATCATCAAAAAATACTAACACAATTTTTCTAAGGAAGGGTTTGAAAATGGAATTCACCAAACCTTGAGATGTGGAAGGTGCATTAGTAAGGCCAAAAGGCATGACCAAAACTTCATAATGACCCTCATGAGTTTTGAATGTTGTTTTAGGAATGTATTCAATCTTCATTCTAATTTGAAGATATCTTGAAGGAAGATCCAACTTGATGAAGTAAATTTCTCTATGTAATTCATCCAACAATTCATCAATGACAGGAACGAGAAATTTACCTTTAATAGTGAGCTTGTTGAGCTCCCTATAATTTGGACACATACACCATGATTCATCCTTCTTGTGCACCAATACTACTGGAGCAAAGAAAGAACTTTGACTAGGTTGAATTATACCAACCTCTTACTCTTTTAGGTATAGGGATATTTGTATGGTCTAATGTTTGGAGGAGCACTTCCTCGAATCAAATGAATAGCATGATCATGATGACGAATAGGTGGGAGGACTTTGGGAGTATCAAATACCTTGGAATGATTGTCCAAGACTTTTTTGAGATCTGGAGAAATAGATGATTTCGATGTTTGAACCTCTACTGAGCATAATTGTGAAATTACACCCCATTGTTCTTTCTTAGAAGCTTTTTCATGCCACTAGAGTCAATTATCTTTCCTAGTTTCCATGCAATACCCCTAAATCTAACTTCCTTTCCTTGCCAAAAAAAATTCAATAAAAGTTCTTGAAATTTGAAAGCTATCCTCCCCAAAGATTGTAACCATTGGACTCGTAATACAACATCGACACAACCCATTGGAATGGAAAGCATTTGACTATTCAATACATATTCCCCTATGGTTAGTTCGATATTATGGCACTTTCTAGAGCAATTTGTAGTTCCTCCATTTGTAACCATCACTTGACATTTTGGTGTTGGATATAGGAAGCAATTCAATTCCTTGGTTATTTTACAACGAATAAAATTATGGGTACTACCCAAATCAATCAACATTGTTACCTTTTTCTTCTTGATATATCCTTCTATCTTGAGAGTTTAACGAGTGGTATTTCTTTCCAATGCATTACAAGATATGGTCAAATTCATTTATTCTTTCTCAGGGGTTCGTTCCTGGTGTATATCTTCCTCTTTTGATGTTTCTTGTTCCTTTTCTTCCTCCTCTTCACAATCTATGTAGAATAATTTCTTCTAAACACACTTATGACCTTTAATGTATTTGTTATCACAACTATAATCATGCCCTTTTTCTCCTTTTTCCTCCAATTGTTGTGGTGTCAACATTGTAGGTTGTGGAAGGCTAGGAGTAGAAACACTTCCATCTTATAGTTGTGAATGTGTTCACAGTGTTGGATCCACCAACATTTAGGGGATCTCCTCGATATGAGGTCCCAATTAGACCTCATGTCTTTTGGTGTAGGAGTCCCATCTGGTATAATTGCCTAGTTTCCATATACTTAGAGATTTGCCTCGGCTCTTGTTGTTCAACACATGAGAGTATTACATTGGTACCTTCGAAAAGAAAGGTGAGTGTGCAACATAACTGTGTCTAGGTTCTCTTACTACAAAAAAGAGAGAAAAGTGAACCTCTAACTAAGAGGTAATAGTACCACCCAGGAAGAGACACACACGAACCAGGAAGGTTTATCGAACATCCAACAAAATAGTCCACAGTGGATGTGAGAGTCGTTAAAACAAAAGTGCAGGGAAAGATTCGTCCACCATCCAACGGAATAATCCACAATGGACATGACAGTCGTTATAACCAATAAGCAACAAATGTCTGTCTAGTATCCTACGGAGTAGTCCACAAGGATGAGACAACAATGATAACCAATACAACACATTCCCAACAAGGTAAGCACTAAAACAACCGAAATAGTTCAACTATCTTAGTACATGTGAAACAAACATGAATTACAAATGCTCAAAGAATAGTCTTACACAAGATTTTGTATTAAGCAAAAGTCCCAAGACACATATTTACATAATACATCACTAGCCCTAGTAGTGGGACATTGGAGCCTTTCCTTGCTCCTCAAAGAATTGACTGAAACTCTCTATGCTTTGTGGGAGGAGCAAAGGTGAAAATTCCTTGCTCATACAATGAGGGGGGTGTATATAACCAAGGGTGATGCTTGACCCTTGTGACTATTAGACTACCCTCATTATTGGTCAACTTCCTATGACTTTTCAACTGACATGACTCTTCATATTCATGTGTGTCCATTAGACTTCCACTTTACATTACATTTAATTTACAACATATATGGCCCATAATAGTGATGTGGCCTTTGAAAACTCATGACACAACTTCACATGACACTGCTAAAATAGACAAGCTTGCTGACGTGGCATGTCAAGTCGTTTTTGTTGTTGAGTGATAAATGTGCTCTTGGATGTGCTCTTTCTTCTCATCTGCATAGCTTGATGATGTGGGGCTTCAATGATCTTCAGTCTTGAGAGGTGGTTTCATGCATGTTCTCCCTTTTCTTGTACTTGATAAGATTCTTTTTCTATCCAGCTATAAGTGAGACTTCTAGCATGTTCGCTCCTTCTTCATCTCCATCATCGTCTCGCATGATCTAACAGTGTACCTGTTCCTGCAATTAACTCATGACAGGAGGACATCAAATCCAAAAAACCTCCTAGTCTAATATGATGCATTGTTACCCATGGACTCGAACTAGGACATGTGACAAGATGGGAAAGAGGGCCCAAAAACTACACATTACGCAGTTCCAGGTGATAGGGTGGGAGACTGTGCAGAGCGTAGCTCAAGCTTAGCTGAGGAACTCTTGAGCACAATCTTCACTGCCGGAAAAAATTGTGCATAGGCCACTGGGATATAGGGTTGCGCAATGCAACTGCCTCAAGGGACAGTGACTACTCACTATGCAGTTCCAGGAAGCAGGGTTGGATCACTAAGGGATGAGACTGCAAAGTGCGCAATTCAGTCAAGGTTCAGAAAACGAGATTTGTTCGGTTGGGAGGATTTTCAGAAAAATGGCTAAGTGTGGGAAGCAGGTGAACTTGTGAGGAACTCAAAATTATGGTCACACACTTGACGTATTTCGATGACACAAAAACATAGACCAACGGAACAATAAGACAAATCATTACCCTCTGTGTGACTGTTTAAAACAAAATGAGACAAGTGCAACACTTGAGATAGACCGTAGGATGACTATGGCGACACTTGTGTGACAATGCTTAAAACTTTTTTTATAAGTGTGACTGATGTTTACATCGCTAGGACAACTCGAACACAAAAAGACAAACCTTCAAACTCACCAGAAAAGGACCGCAAGCATGGAAAAGCAATCAAACATGCCAAAAGATGACAAGTGGCCAAACAAGCAAAAGGCGTGAAAAGACTCTAAGAGAGCTCATGAAATGAGCTCAAGTGTTTGCAACCATAAAGGGAAATACCAAGGAAGGCTCTAAAATTCAAGTGCAAGCCAAAATTTTGGAGGGTGTTGCAACTACTACAATAGTTGGCAACACACTGGTTGAATACCAGCTTCTCTATCTTGGTTCATTTTTAGTGCAGGGTTTTGGTCCTTCAGGGTGTATTGATTCATTGTAAGGATTACTTTCGTTTCTCCACTTAACCCATGGTAGACATGGTTCCCTTGATACCTTCTCAGTTGAACACAACATAAGTTTCCATCGAATGATAGTGTTTCAAATTGGGAAGGGTAGTTTAGCTTGCGTGCTTATGATTTTCAGAGTATAGTTTTCATCTTTGGTGTTGCTCCACTGCCGGCAGGCCTGGACAATACCCTAGCGGAGTCATGCAAGAACACAAGCATTGCTCCACTTCCAGCGAGCCTAGACAGTACCCCGGTGGAGTTGCCTACTTCACCTCTCTACGCAGGAAGCCTTTCTCTTCTTTCGCCTTTGTTATTTTAAAGAAAATTGTGCATAGGTACTTATTTATTTTTTGGGCAAAAGAAGGATCTTGACTTATGGAGAGAAAAAGAGGTTGTTCCTTCAGAGAAGTATATGAAGACCTCTAATTTAGGTTTGCTCATTTAGATTTCCCCTTCTTCATTTCTACTAGTTGGATAAGCTTGAAAACACCAAAGCATAAAAATGAGTATAGACATGAGGTTCCCATACTAGACACAAGTTCATGGTTGGACCAAAACTCTCCTTACAGATGGATCATATTTTCTATCAGGACTTCATCGGCCAAAAGTTACAACCAAATAAAAAGAAGATGGACATAGGACTAGCCAAGGGTTGCAGTGTCACAAGACTCTCTAAACTTCAGCCACACACACACTTGGAAGTCAAAACACAGTGAGGCACAACACTTATTTACATAAGCAAACAATAGAAAACCAATGGAAAACAAAACAACAAACAATCAAAAGGACTATGTACATAGTGCGGGGTCCCAAATCCCATTGAAAGGAAAATTTTAAGTCTTAGCCATTGACAGTGAGAGAGTCAATCTTGCCGTCAAGTGATTGAAGATGATAGGTGTATTGGCCAAGCTTCTTGTGGACAATGTAAGGATCAGTTCACGGGGATTAAAACTTACTGTGCTTAACTTTTTCCTCGTGGGCTTTGTCCAACTTTAAGACTAAGTAACCGACACAGAATTTGGTCTTCAATGCATACTTTCTATCAAACCATCTCTTAATACGGTTTTGATGGAGAGAAAAAAATTCTTTTGCTTTCAGCCTTTCTTCCTGTAACTTGTGTAAAGTGTCCATCGTATGCTGAGCTAAAAAATAAGGATTTCCCTGGGAATCTTGGGACAGCTGGAGAGTAGGCAAGTAAATGTTCGATGGGAGGATGGCTTCCTTTCCATACACCACGAAGTATTCAGAGAAGGCTTAGGTGTGACTTGGTCAACCCATAAAGCATTCACCAGAGCAAAGTGCCAGTTTCGTTGCTCATAGAATATCATCTTTTTGATGATGCGAATGGGGTTCTTATTTGTGGATTTGGCAAGACCATTCCCCTATGGATAGTAGTTAGCAGAATGATTCAAAACAATACCATTTTCCAATGCAAAGTCATAAAGCTTTAACGAGGAAAATTACATTGCATTGTCAAAAACAAGTGACATAGGAACGTCAAACCTGGAAATGATATTCTACTGTAGAAAGTTGATGACTTATTGATCGTTCACTTGTTTCAACAGAACTGCGTTTGTCCACCTCGTGAAATAATCTGTAGCAATCAAAATATATTGGTGTTTCTTTGATGAATGTGGGAAAATTTCCCCAATGATATCCAAGCCTCACTACTGGAATGGTTCTTCCACTGTAATAGGCTATTGCAAGGCTGCTAACCTCTGATTTCTACCAACACACTTTTAACAGACCAAACACTTGCAGGCATAGGCATGCCCATCCTTGAATAATGTACGCTAGTAGAAACAAGCCCGCATGACCTTGTGTATTGTGGTGTTACTCGCGAAGTGTCCCCCGGCTGATCCATCATGGAGATCATGTAAAACCTTACCTGAGCAATATGTCATTATGGTGCTTTGTGTATAGCACCCCATGCACCAGTTGGTATGATAATTCTTTGAGTCGAAGTTTTTGGCGCATAGAAAAATGAGAGGACACGGTGCCATGCTCAAGGTACCGATGCACATATTCGTACCAATAGTTTCCGTCTGAAGTGGGAGAGGCTCGCTCAACATTGTATATTTATATTTCTTACACCCAGCCTCTGAGCTCTTCTTCTTCCTCTTGTGCATGAACTGATTCCACTGCTAACTTACAAAGACCATGACCCTTGATAGTGTGAATTGGTTTAATGTACACTTGCATTCTTGTCATCCAATTCGCCCTTCTCTCACCCAGGTCTTGTTGCACAAGCAATGATCTAGCTGTTGGGTGTGGCACAAAGATAATACAATGATTTTTCAATAAATAGGGTTTGAAGTGCTTCACCACCTTGTATATAGCATAAGCTTGTTTGTCCACAACGGGATAGTTGAGTTGTATCCCTTGCAGGCTTGTGCTCATGAAGGAGATGGGTCTCTTATTATTCAACTCATCCTTCTCAGTGAGTACAGCAATGAGAGAAGTATCAGAAGAAAAAGTGTCTAGCAAGAAATATTTGTTGAAGTTTGGGTTGCATAGTGCTAGTGCTTCTGCTATTGCTTGTTTTATATGGGTGAACGCATCTTTTTCCCTTTTTCCCCAACTGTAGACTGTTTCCTTCTTGATCATCTCCTGTATAGGTTTGACGATCTGAGTATAGTCAGACATGAATTTCCTGAGGAAGTTGACCTTCCCTAAGAAAGACTACATGGATTTCTTATTTACGGCGTGAGGAATCTACGTGATGGTTTGAACTCTTTCTACTTCTACCTTGATCCCACTTTTAGCGATAATGTGTCTAACTAGGTTCCCTTTGGACACTGGAAAGATGCTCTTATTGGGATTCAAGGATATCCTGTATTTCCGACATCACTCAAATATTTTCTTGAGACGACGTAGGTGGTTTAACCATTGTCTTGAGAACATTGTTACATCATCAAGGTAGACCACTACGCTCTATCTAATAATCCCATGGAAAGTGATATCCATTGCACGTTGAAATGTTGCACCTTCATTAACCAACCCAAATGGCATTCTACGAAATGAGAACGTACCCCACTTGGTACATAATTTAGTTTTGAGTCTGTCAGGCTCTGCTACCAGAACCTGGTTATAACCAGAAAAACTATCAAGCAAAGAAAACGTCTCTTCTCTAGATACTATCTACAATATATGCTCCATGGATGACACTATGTAGTTGTCCTTGTCCAAGGTGTGATTGAGGTTGCAAAAATCTACACACAAATGAATCTCCCCATATTTCTTCCCGACTAGGACTAAGTTGGACACCCACGTCGAATATCACACTTTATAGATGATCCGAGCATGACACAACTTGGTCAATTATTACAGTATAAGAGGCTCAAGTGTTGGCTGAACTTTCCATAGTTTTTGCAGAAAAGGTTTGGCCCCTTCTTTGATCAGTATGACGCGTTGTATAATTCGTGTTTCATATGTCTTAATATCATCGTACGTCCACGTGGTAGTGCTTGAAGAGGTGGATAAAATCTTATCGCTCTTGTGGTGAACATAAAGTACCGAGATTCACATATTTCATATCTTCTTCCATTCCCATATTGATCTATTCATGCAACAATGTAGAGTTGTGGGTCTTAGTATTCACAGGTCCCTGAAAACGGTTTTCCAAGTCATACAACTTCTCCAATGATACCACACCCTTGTGGATGAGGTTTCCTTTGCTTGTACTAGTTATGTCTTGCAGATTTTGCTCGTGCTCGTCTTCGTCTATCGCTACATACTTGAAGACATCAGCGTTGGCCATGAAATGTAGTATTTGTTGATCATCATAAAAAATTCATAAGTTAGTGATGTTGTCTGGGATAGATGGTTTATACAAAGTCTCAATAGAAAAATTGTCCCTTAATGGTAACATCCTAGTAGGTGCGTTTGCCAAGGAATCTGCAGCTGCATTACACAATCTTGACACTAAAAATAATATTGAAAGCTTGGAAATGAGAAATGAGTCACCATACCTCTTGTTGATAACTCTTAAGATGCAGTGACACACAATGTATTGTGTTATGTACTTGATGCACCACGATTTCATAGTCACCTACCACTTTCAGAACACCAACCTTGAGGTCAATGGCTTTCTATAAGCCCAAGATGAGTGCTTCATACTCTATGATGTTGTTCGTGCACTCAAACTCCAAGTGACTAGAAAGAAAATGTTTCCTCTGTAGTGGGTCTATTTAAACACATGCGTTTTAGATCCGTCAAAGTACATGGTCCACATATCATCTGTAAAGGGACCGCTTACAGCACTAGTACTACTGCCACTACTGCTATTACTACTTACTTTACAAGTTTCAATTTCGCCTGTTGGGCATGGAAGGATGCCCAATTGTGTGTTTGGTGGGATAGGTGATAGCTCTACAAGATAGCACCCCACTATGTCTCTAAAAAGCAATTGTTGAACATAAGTTATGCAAAAGATAATGACTCAGTTTCGCCATTCAACGGAGTCGCGTTGTTCTTCATGTATCTCTCTGACAACACTTGCATCTGGTTGTTCATGTCTTTATATGGAAGCCATAAGTGTGACTAGTCAGTGGAAAAGTATCCATGCAGCTTTCTTGATCAGTCTCTGCTGAGTAATACCTCGTATGCTTCTGGGATGTCAAAAATTACAATATTAATGCATTGATTAACTCGCCCATCAGATAATAGCCATATGATCACATCCCTGAGTTCACCAATTTCCGACACACAAGTTTTGTCTAGTTGGATTATTTGTGCACTTGTCTTACTCCACTGAGCATTGATCTTCTTGGCAATGGAGAGTGGCATGACATTGACCGATGCACCAGAATCAACCAAGAATTTGTGAACATTGAAGTTAAAGATTTCAAATGATAACAAGAATGGTGGGCAGATTGAGTTCACCTCCTCCATGCAGAGCACGTTAAGCACAGATGGGATAGCATCAAGAGACTTACTAGATCCCTTGTTTGAAGAGGTGGCTTAAGCAGTAGAGGTTTCCCCAAGTGCTCATGGAAGAATGTCCCGCTGACTCGTGATTTTTGTAAGTTCAAACAAAGAGATATTTGCGCGATTCTTCTTCATGTCTTCAACAATGTTATAGTCTATTACGGGAAGGCTCACCGAGGTGTCTTGGGGTGCAATTGAATTCATGGTTTCTGGTGGGATGGTTTTGTCTTTGCTGTCTGCAAAAACAATTTTTGTTGAAGTTGTCTTCCAGGACTTGTTTTGAGTGTTCTGTGTTGAGTCGATCAGAGGATCTACTTTCCTTAACAAATCTTGTCTTATTTTCTTCTTCGATATCTCAATCATAGTGGTGGCCCCTTGACTTCTCAAGTTATATCGGTTATTTTTCTTCGGGGTCGGACCATTACTCGAAGGCTCCTTATCGATGGTGGTCTTGCAGGCTGTGAGAGCATATTGATACATGTTTACTACCTGCCCAATGCTTTGACCTTCATCAGGTATAGAAAATTCTTCTTCTTCATTATTGAGCTCAGCCTGGTCATCAACCATGATTGTGTTGGACAACTATGTAGCCAGACTGCTCATTCCATGGTTCCATTATGGGCATGTTCTTTTTGAATGGGGTTCGTGGTGAAATGTGTAGTATGAATCTATAAAAAATTTCTCAAGGTTTAGAACTAGGTTAGAGCTTTGCACAGATTTAACCGACTAGCTACTGCTACTAGAAGCTACATTCTTCTTTTGCGAGTACTTGAAGGGGCTTGTTGCTCATGGTAGTCTCGCTTTTCCTCTGTTTAAGTTTAGCCACATTGGTAGTCAGGGTCTTGTCAAGGTGAGTAAGGTTCTCAATATCACTTTCTTCCTTTTCCTTAGCCTTTCTCACTGAGGTTTACGACCTCTTGGTCGTGTCTTTAGAGTCCTTAGTGGATTCATCATCTACAATGACTCCAATAGCGTGCAGGTATTTCTCCACGGAAATAACCTCTTCATAATTTTCTGTTAATGATGGTTTCATAGCTCACTTGAAGAAATGCACAATATTGGTTGACAGGGCTGAAGTGTAGTAGTCAACAGAGATGGAGTCATGAGGTTTAGTATCATTTGAGAACTTGTTTAGAATATGATTGAACCTCTGATTGAAATCTTTGACCTTTTATTTATGCTCGATCTTGAGACTACCCAACTCCTTCAGTAACATGGTATGGGTCTTGTCTTCGGAAAACTTTTCAAGAAATATCCTTTTGAATAGCCCCCCAATTCTGGATGGAGTTTGGAGGAAGGTTGTGGTACCATACAATTGCTCTGCTACCCCAGGTACATGGAAACAGTCTACATGCAACATCATCGTATTGTATCTCGATTGTCTATAGATGTAGGTAGAACATGTCTAAGTGATCTTCTACCTTCACTTTCTTCTCAAGGTCATATTTCGTTAAGAGATTATGCAGATTTCTTGGCATCTTATGCAGGACACCCGAAAGTGCCAATGGGCCCTGAGTCATCCAATCCAAATTTTGATCTGCCATGTTGTCCTCTTCATTGTCCTCTTCTTCCTCTTCTGAATATGATAATTCCTCTTTTGAATCTGTTAGTTCCTCCTATTCCTCTCCTCCTCCTTTGTTTCCTTCCCCTCCACCTCCCCTGCCAGACCCTAAACCCGAGAGTAAGAGGTTGTCCTCTTCTTCCTTTCGAAAAAGCGGGGGTTCCTCTTCCTTCTCCACAGCTTATGCTAGCTCCTCAAGAGTGGTAAACATCACTTCTTCGACATATGTAACTACTACTCATGTGTGGGTATTCTTGTGCTTATTTTGAGAGTATGGAAGGGTGCACACTCCTAGAATCAGTGCAACAACTTTTGTAAGTTAATGGGTGGTGGGACAGACAACTTAGATTTGATGGTACGATATTTCACATTCATGCTTGGGAGGTGAGAAATTACCAACTTCAGAATTGTGAGTAGGGGAGAGGGAGTGAAAGTTACTACATTGACCAGAAAATGGATGAATGGGGTCGATGGGACAATCATCCATAAACTATTGAAGGCCTTCCTTCTAGTGCCAGAAATGTTGACGGTGTTGGATTCACCAACATTCAGGGGATCTCCTCGATATGAGGTCCCAATTAGACCTCACATTGTTTGGTGTAGGAGTCCCATCCGATGTGATGGCCTGGTTGCCATATACTTAGATATTTGCCTTGACTCTTGTTGTTCAACACATGAGAGTATTACACTAGTACCTTCGAAAAGCAAGGTGAGTGTGCAATGTAACTGTATCTAGGTTCTCTTACTGCAAAAAAGGGGGAAAAGTGAGCCTCTAAGTGAGAGGTAATAGTACCACCTAGGAAGAGACACATGTGAACCAGGAAGGTATGTCCAACATCCAACGGAATAGTCCACATCGGATGTGACAGTCGTTAAAACCAAAGTACAAGGAAATATTCGTCCACCATTTAGTGGAATATTCCATAACAGATGTGGCGGTCACTATGACCAGTAAGTAAGAAAGGTCTATCTAGTATCCTACGGAGTAGTCCACAAGGATGAGACAACAATGATAGCCAATACAACACATTCCCAATAAGGTAAGCACTAAAACAACCAAAATAGTTCAACTATCTTAGTACATGTGAAATAAACATGAATTAAAAATGATCAAAGAATAGTCTTACAAACATCTATAAGTCATGCATGGAAACATGCTGGCCTGAGCATGCTTCTATATTAAGAAAAAGTTCCAAGATACATATTTACATCATACATCACTAGCCCCAGTAGTGGGACATTGGGGCCACTCCTTGCTCCTCAAAGAACTGACTAAAACTCTCTATGCTTTGTGGGAGGAGCCAAGGTGAAAATTCCTTTCTCATACAATGAGGGGGGTATATATAACCAAGGGTGATGCTTGACCTTTGTGACTCTTGGACTACCCTCATGATTTTTCAACTTCCTATGACTTTTCAACTAACATGACTCTTCATATTCATGTGTTTCCATTGGACTTCCACTTTACATTACATTTGATTTACAACATATATGGCCCATAATAGTGATGTGGCCTTTGAAAACTCATGACACAACTTGAAATGACACTACTAACATAGACAATCTTGTTGAGGTGGCATGTCAAGCCGCTATTGATGCTGAGTGATAGATGTGTTCTTGGATGTGCTCTTTCTTCTCCTCCACATAGCTTGATGATGTAGGATATTCAATGATCTTTGATCTTGAGAGGTGGTTGCATGCATGTGCTCCCTTTTCTTGTAATTGATAAGCTTCTTTGTCCATCCAGTTGTAAGTGAGTCTTTTAGCATGTTCACTCCTTTTTCATCTCCTTCATCATCTCGCCATGATCTAACAATGTACATGTTCCTGCAATTCATTCATGACGAGATGACATCAAATCCAAAACCTCCTAGCCTAAGATGATGCATTGTTATCCATGGATTGGGCTCGGGATAGGTGATAAGCTAGGAAATAGGGCCCAGTAACTGCCCATTGCATAGTTCCAAGTGACAGGAATGGAGACTGGTTACTGATACTGCGCAGAGCGCAACTCAGGCTTCACTGAGGAACTCCTTAGCAAAGTCTTCACTATCGGAAAAAATTGTGTAGAGGCCACTAGGAGATATGATTTCACAGTTGAGACCATCAATGGTTGTTTCATGGTGGGACCTTGGGAGGCAGGTCTGCACAATTTTCAGAGGCAAGGAAAGACTGGGCAGCACAGGGACCTGGGAGAACAAATCTGCACAGTTTTTGGGATCAGTGAGTCCCGACTGAGGGAGGACACTAAAAGACATTTTTTCATAGTTCTCGGAGGTAAGAAAGCCTTGGATCTCAAAGCATTGCGAGGTTCCAGCAGGCAGGGAGGAAGCTTGATGATAAATCTTGTGAAATACGTAGTTCAGGTTAGGCTTGAAGAAGCTACTACGCAATTCTGGGGAGGGAGGTAGTCTGCTCAGCTCTGGAATTGCGTAGTGCAACTACCCCAAGGGACAGTGACTATGCACTACACAATTCTAGGTAGTAGGGTTGCATCACTGAGTGCGCAGTTCAGTTGGGGTCTAGTGAACGAGAGTTGTTCAACGGGAGGATTTTCGGAAAAAATGGCTAAGTGTGGGAGGCAGGTTAACTTGTGAGGAACTTGAAATTGTTGTCACACACTTAGCATGTTTTTGATGACATGAAAACATGGACCACTGAAACAACAAGACAAAGCACTACCCTCTGTGAAATCTTCTAGAACAAAAAGCGACAAGTGTGACACTTGGGATAGATCGTAGGATGACCATGATGACACTTCTGCGACAATGCTCGAAACTTTGTATATGAGTGCACCCGATGTTTACATAGCTAGGACAACTCGAATACACAAATACAAACCTTCGAACTCACGAGAAAAGGACCGCAAGCATGGAAAAAAAATCAAACATGGCAAAAGACGACAGTTGGCCAAACAAGCAAAAGGGGTGAAAAGACTCTAAGAGAGCCATGAAATGAGCTCAAGTGTTTGCAACCGTAAAGGTAAAGATGAAGGAAGGCTCCAAAATTTAAATTCAAGCCAAAATTTTGGAGGGTGTTTCAGCCGCTACAACAAAATGGTAGACTTCCTTGTTGCCATGATTTTGCTTTCAACTTTCCTTACCACCCTGAATGCCTTCTCCAATGAATCAGGTTCCCAAAGACAACCCTCATGTTGGATGTTATCCTTTAAAGTCCCTATGAAGACATGAATCATATGCTCTTTCGAAATATTAGTTACCTTGATATTCAATTTTTGGAAGTTCTCAATCTACTTAGCCAACCCTTTTGTTTGAGATTTATCAATTGGCTAAAGAAGGTGTTTCTCTTTGTATCTTCATAATGTGCTTTTTTCCTCTATAAAAAATTACCAAGTGACAAGTGTTTTACGATAACAAAGCCATTGATATCATACAAACTCATTGGGTTCTAAATATAAAGATGTAATGCGTACCTTTTGTGTGTAGAGATCAAAACATTGCTCCATCTATAGTATCCATGTTACCGGATCCTTGTCATCAAACTTCCTCATATCGATATTTGGAATGTGGTGGTTCTGAAACCCAACATTGGAGTCTCTAAAATCATAATTCATATTTCTTTTGTCCTCATCATGATTTTCATGGATTAGCTTGTCACCACTTGTGATCTAGATCTCTCAGCTACCGGAATTAACCAAAATCTTTTATTTCTGTGATGTTAGCAAAATTGCATGTGAAAGAGTATGAAAAACCACATGTGCATACTTCAAAGAAGAGGAAACATAATGACATCATAAAATCAAAGAACACACACAATTTGATAATGGAGTTAACCTAGTGGGGGTCAGGTCTCCAGGCCCGGTGTCAAGAGTGGGGAGGCTGCTTCATTAAACATTACAAGATTATGATGAGTAGATGGTGTATTATTTATCATTACAAGGATAAAATACCTCAACTAGAGTGGCATGTATCTCCACGAGACATTCTCCTATAGGAACTCTCACTCATATGGGCACTCCTTTAGCATGACAAGATGTCAAATTCTCACATGAAGTGGCATACAAGTATCCTCCAAGTGTCAGGGCTTGTATGTTCATTTTTATTTCTTGTTTATCAAATTTAGGGGCTCAAAATACCAATATGTCTCATTCTTCTGGGTAGGTTTTCCCATCCTTTAGCACTCATCACACCGTGAAGTATATATTTGGGCATCCTTTTGAAGGGTCGGCCAAAAGTATCATGCTTTTAGGATTTTGTAAGTTATCCTATTGCAACAAAATTCCCCCATAAGTTCTATCATTACATGTTGAGAGGATGTCATAAAATTTGTCTTCCCTCATGCATCTTCTTAGAATTTGTTCATGCCCCAACTTGAAGAGGTTTCCTCCAATCCAAGTGTAGGAGGCACTTTGCCTGAAAATATTACTTTTCTCCTTTGAAGATAGGTGAGGAAGGAACTGGACAGTATCTAGGAAATTGGCAATGTTAGTGAACCAAGGAGACAAGAGTGATATGGAAAAGTGATGCTCGCTAGGGAGTTGGCGATCTACAACTTCTATATTTCAAAACAATGTTAGTCTTGATAGAAAATCTACAACAATATTCTCCTTTCCATGTTTGTTAATAATAATAAAGTCAAATTGTTGCAACGGTAATAACCACCTAATTATATGAGCATTCACATCTGGCTTATTCGTTAAGTACTCAATTATTGCATGGTCAGTCTACACAAAGAATTAATAACTAGTAACGTAATGTCTAAATATGTTTAAAAAATGTACAATGACAAGAAACCATTTTTCAGTCATTGTATTAATTCAATCTTAGACATATTTTTGCTAATGAAATAAATACAGAGGGGATTTTACCTTCGAATTATCTCAGAGCTACCCTAATCGCTTGCCTAATGCATCAATATGGATATGAAAGGGAATAGTCCAATTTGGACCTCTGGGGATAGGTGGTGTCATTAGTTTTTCTTTTATTCCCTCAAATGTTTCTTTACATAAATCTATCCAACAAAACTCGACATCTTTCATTAGTAATGAAAATAGTGGAGAACAAATTTTACTAAAATCTTTTATGAATCTTCGTTAATATCCAACAAGCCCTAAAGAACTTCTAACATCTTTTTTTTTTAGGAATATGAGCCTTGTTGTAGACTCAAAACATCGACTCAAAAATGGCTATTGTGGAACTAACTTTGAACTCCAAAAATAATCAAGATACCCACCACAGGAATCTCAAAACAATCAATATGATCATTTTTTATCATGGTTATTTTCTTAGGGTCCACTTATATTCCTTCTAAAAAAAGGGAATTCCCTAAGACAATTCCATCATTCATTAGAAATAGGCATTTCTCATGGCTCAGGGAGAGGTTCATCTCTTCACACCATTACAAGACCTTACTTAGGTTTGAGAGAGTCTATTGGAAATCATTCCCATTGGGTGTAAAGTTGTCCATGTAGATTTCCACCTAATCATGCACATGATCAGAGAATATACTCAACATAGCCCTTTGAATGTTAGCAGGGGCATTGCACAAGTCGAATGGGAGAACTTTGTAAGAAAAATCCCCATATGTACATGTGAAGGTAGCCTTATCGTAATCCTCAGGACTGATATGGATTTGGTTGTACCCACTAAATCCATCCAAAAAGGAGAAGATTTTTTTCCCTGTAAGCACATGAAGAACTTAGTCAATAAAAGGCAAGGGAAAATTATGTTGCCTAGTGGCTTTGTTGAGTTTTCTGTAGTCAACATAGATCCTCCATTTGAAATTTTTCTTAGGGACAATGACTATGGGAGACACCCATTAATTATCTGAGATCAGATAGATGAATCATGCATCCAACAATTTCTGCAATTCATCTTTCACAGTATTTTTTAATACAAAGTTCATTCACCTCTATGTTTGACAAACAAGTTTGTGATCTTCCTTGATTTTTGAGGTTTTAGAGGAGTTGATTGCTACTATTTTTACATTTCTTTTCTTAGAAGAGAAGCAAACAAACCTACCCATGGATTTTCTTGAAAACAACTAGGTTTCCTTATAAATTATTCTTCCTTTAAGCCATCAATATCCATGGCAGTAGGATGTTAGTTTTGCAGAAATTTATTAATTAGATTATCTTCGTCAATATGTTCATTGCTAATGGCGGTTTCCAATGTACATACAGGGTAGAATTATGAGAGGCAAGAGTCCCCTTCTTATTCTTCTTCTTCCTCCTCCATCCATGTAGGAAAGTCATCCTCAACAATGGGTTGAGCTGGCAGAGATAATACAAGTTTTTTTCTTGATTACCCATTGGTGACAGTTATGTTTCCAGCCATACAATTGATGTATGCATCAATAGTGGCTAACCAAGGTCTTCCTAAGATGATTGGATATCCATTAAACTTGGTATAGGGCTGACAGACAAATAAATTGATGGGATGTTCTTGAGAATCAATAGAGACCATTATGTATTTTATGATACCTTCAGATCTTACTATAGATATATCAACAATATGTAGCAAAGTAGAGGTATTCCTTATACATCCTTGGAGGTTAAGTTTGAGCATGGTTTCCTTGGTCATGACATTGATTGCAACTCCTAGATCAATGAGAGTGTTTGGAATTGCAATGTCATTGATGTTCACATTTACTATTGGGATCGCGGGATCTAAGTACTTGGGGATAATTACTCTCCCAAGCATAAGATTAGCTAGATTCCCTATGACATTAATAGTAGGGGCATCCTTTTTCTTTCTCCCAGGCCTTCTAAGACATTCCTATTTAATGAAATTGTTATAGATAGAAACATCCTCGATGGATTGAAGGAGATGAATTTTCACACACAAATTCTTCAGTTCTCCCAGAAGTTCATCTTCTTTTAGGATGTTGGCTTTACGAGTCATCAAATTTTAGGATAGGGAGGTCTTAGTTGGGTGACTTGAGGTACAATTTATTCATTCTCCTACTCAAGAATTTTATTTGAGGAGGTGGATGAACATTTGGAAGGACCTTTCCAGACCTAAGGTTGATTTCCTTGATTTCTATAGCATAAGTTTGGTAGCTAGTTTCTCCACTATAGACTAGTTGAGCCTTCTTATTGTTGGTATTTGGATTTGGTTGGGCAGTCATTTATGGTGGTTTGGAAGAATGTTTTGGGGTGATTAAGATTGTTAAAGGGGAGGCATTAGGAAAAGTTTTTGGTCAACCTAAGGCCTCCATCCTTGTGATGGTTTACCCCATTAAGGAGGTTGAGAAAGATACAAATGGAAGGGAGGCATAACAATTTGAGGAGGATATGGCAAAGGACTTGTCGCCTCTTTTGGTTGTCAAAGCATAGCTGCTCCATGCTCCCTTATGCTCCTTGGTACACAAAATTAAAACCTAGAAAACATGGACACTTATTAGTGGAATGGTTCACCTCACATACATATGTATTATGGCATTTAAGCGACATCCATTCCTAGGATGTATTTTAGTGCATTGAGGGGAAAATTGTGGCTAATGCCTTCTCTACATTCTCCTATTTTCTGTTGATCTATAAGGTGTCCATTTGAATGGAAAATGTATGTAATATTTTGGTCTTCATGTCCTCTATCATATCTTCTATCTCATTTTAGTAAGTAATGAGCACGAAGTGTAGGTTTTAACCCCGTACAGAAATTACCTGCATACGAATTCTAAATCACAGAAAAATAAAAATGCGAGAGCATAACACATAAAACACATATACACAGAGATTTCCCACTGGATCTCAAAACCGAGACTACCAGCTTGATTTTTCATTATATTCCTTTCAATGTTACAATACATATTTATACATGCCGAAGCATCCAATACCATGGACCGAAAACCATCGCGTCCAAAACCATGGACCGAAAACCATAGGTAGGTTCGCCCAACATCTAATATAGGGTCCAAAAAAAAAAAAATTCGTCGGACCGCTGCCCCGAACCCCGTAGAGGGGGCTACCCCGCCCCCTCAAACCCCCCTGTGACCCCCCCGCTGCGCAACGAAGGGGGGCTCCGCCCCCCTCTAACCCCCCGGTTCACTACGTAGGTTAGTCGTGGAAAGAATATAACACAACCCAACACGAAGATGGACTCACTAAGATTTTGTTTACTCTACCTCTTTTTCTAGTAGCCTTTGAATGATTTTTGAATACTTTTTTGATATAATCATAAGTGAGTTGGTATATGTCTCCTTTGGCTAGTAGCTTGAGTGTTTCCATCAATTCTTCCCTGACTCCTCATAGTAGGACTAGTTTCAAGGACTTTGGGTCCAAGTTGGGATTATGCACCTTTTTGTAACTCAACTAAAATATTTCCTCAAAATCTTCTAGAGACTCATTTCCTCCTTGGACCATTCTAAATATCGTGTATCTACTTTCCCTTGTTCTGCAATAATCTTGGTATTTAATGTTGAAGGCTTGTTGCATTTGTTCCCATGTGGTGATGTTGTCTCCTAATAGGCTCATGAACCATCGAAGGGTTGCATATTTGGGAGTGGAAGGGAACGATTTGAGCTTCTTCTCATTGGTTGTATAATCAAAGGTCTTGCATACGACAAAAGGATCAAACATGAAAGTGTTAGGATCAACTAAACTCAAAACTTAAAAGTGTTGTAGGATAGAGGGATTAAAGTTTTTTCATTTTTTATTCTCAATCTGTCTCTCTAATGGGAAATGTGAACACTTCTAGTTGTTTATCTTCGACCATAGTGTTAGTGAGATGTGAAGGTATTTCTCCTTCTACAAGCTCCTCAAATATCCTCGCTTTCTCACCAAAAAGGACCTCAAAGGTCATTATGGATGGGGAAGGAGGCTCACAGTCATCTAAAAGAGATTGGCTACTAGTGGAAGTGTAGGGTTTTGGTCAGAAGTTTCTTGTTCAATCCCTAAATCTCGAGGCATAAAAGAAAGAAATGTATTCTTTCCTGTTTATGTATTTTTTTGAAAAGAAGATGATAATGTGTTTTTTTTCTTTTTGCAAGAGATGAAGTGAAAGAAAGACTAGATCAACTAAAGAAAAATATAGTACATACTCTAACACCTCCCTGGAAACTACGCCAAAAAGTGATGACCCTTAGCATTGCAACAACAATGCTACAATTCCCAAGGGTCTTAACTTTAATTGTTAACCTGCGTTTTGTAAAAACTTGAGGGGTTTGCACTATATGTGTAGCAAATACTATCTCTTCCTTTTGTCGAATTTTATGTAGGTGGAAGAATTGAAATGGAATCTAGAAGTATAGAGACAAATCTGACTCGCTACAAGAAAACTGAAAAATGCAGGAAATAAATAGCACACAAACATAATTTATTTGCAATAAAGGAAGGAAAAGTACTCTATCTACAATGAAATGAAATCACGCCTATTCTATCTTGCAAGGAAAGCAAACACATTGCTAAAATGAATATTGGCAAAAAATAAACCCTAATTTTGCAGAAAGGAAGCAATTTCTACAATAAAACAAATAAAGCCATCTACAAGGTCTCTTTGACTCTAAGTTCCATTCTTAGGGTTCTAGGAGTGTTTTAATACATCAAGGATGAAAAATCATGGGTTTGGCGCAAATATGAGCAAGTTTAGAAGGCAGGTTACAAGAGTCCCTGCTTTGTTGTAGGAAATAATCCAACGAGCAAGTGAACACACTAAATGCAAGGTTGGAGGGAAATAAAGATAAGGAGAAGCTAGAAAATGACAAAGTACACTTGCCTAAGGCATCATAACAATTTTTTGTAGAGTTATTCTAGCAAAGTGAAAGGTTGTAGGGTTTCATGTGGATGCAAAAATAGGGTACAACACATAAGCAACAAATAGTGAATGATGAACAACAAATAAAAAGAAACAAGGAAATGAACTAAACGTAAAGTAAAAATGCCTTTTAACTAATGTAATAATTACAATTGTTATCACCAAATTCTAAGATAAAATATTGCTCACAAAACTATATAAATAACCATGTGTGAAAGTAACCTTCCAAAATAATTTTCAAAGATAACAATTGCATCAACAAAAATAGTACAAGAGCGATCTTGAGCATCTGGGGTGGGCCCTAACCCAAGGAAGCTCAAAACACTTAGAAGAAAACCAGACCAAGAGCTGAAATCAAATATCACTTCCGTTAACTGAAAATTTGCTTGCACATGACAAAGTTACAAAACTTGCTTGAAATCTAAACTTCTCCCATTATTCACATGCTCTGCTACATTTTTCATTAGCTCCTACTAGGATACTTGAGCTTCTTATTTATACAAAATGGGTAGGGGAAAGCCTCATTTATGGGAGGATTGTTTTCCCTCCAAAATCCCTAAAAGATTGGATCTTTTTTCCTAGATCACCATGAAACAACAGGAAAGAACATTTACTGTTCTCAGCTAGTTTAGTTGGGTTTCTTTTGTAGCGGGGAGTAGGCCCCACAAATATCTCTGGTTTGATCTCCTTGAAATCTATGCAAAATCCTTTAAATATCCTGAACGATAGTCATGTTCGGCACATAAAGTATAATAAATCTCTTTTATTCTCCTAAAAACTGGTTAAACTAGAAAGTGTCATTAAGTGAAAAAAGGAAGGCTTAATATAGCCTTTATATGCCCAGCAGTGGTTAGATGGGCCTCATGTTTACCTATTTAGGAGGCTCATCAACATGATTAACAGATAATAGAGAAATCATTCAAAGTGGGAGGTGAATTTTGGTTACAAGTGAACAAGGAAAGATCATAGGGTCCTTTCAAGAAGATCAAGGCTCTACAATATGCCCCTCTTGAAGTATTGGATAAGATGGGTGGTAATTCCTACAAACTCAATGTACCATTTTATATGCACATTTAATATGTGGTGAATTTGAAGAATACGAAACTCTACAAGCCATCCATGTTGGATAAGGAAACTAAGTAGTTGACCCTACCAACTGGAGGAATTAGGACTAGAAGCTTAGGTAGAGTTAGAATAAGATACAATTTGTAGAAAAGTCTCAAACTACCAGACAAAGGCAACAAAACCTTTGTTAAATTGGGTTGAAAGCACAACTTCTAAGAAAGGAAAATGGTACTCTATAGAGTAGGTAGAGGAAAAAATTCCTCAACTCCTTTATTAAAATATTTTTGGGATTAAAGTCCCCCTAAATAGTTTTTGGGATTGGAGTGGATTATCATATAATTTTCCATCTATCTTGGTACTTTTTGGATGGAAAAAATAAGAGGAATTGGGATATAGAGCTCATTTTAGTGGCAATTTCTAGTTTGGAAATTTGGGGTCTAGAATCTTCTCGAGCATTTTGAGCATGGAATAACAATTTTTGGGTCAAAATATTTTGAACATAACTCTAATCCCCTCGATGTTATTCTACACATTGATACCATCCTATCGATGTCAAAATCATCTCAATTGGAGCTCGTATGTGAAAGTTATGCTTCCCATAAGTTGACCTATCTTGATGACCACCATAGTATAAGTGGACACCACATTATCCCACATTACTCACACATGTGGGGATTTCCATGTGTGGAATTTCAAGAATATTACAAAACATCCAAACCCTATTGCTAATTGAGGTTTAATGCATGTAAAAACCTTGACCCTAGGTGGCTATCATGCTATGTTAAACATTGGGCCACGGGGAAGAGAAAGTGTTCCTTTGTTTGGCATTGTGAATGTTCCATAGTTGATCAAATCATATAGGAGTGTGATTTGAGAGAAAACCAAAGAAGGAAGCAGATTTTGTAGCAACCATACAAGGCATAGAGCCACAAACAACTTCAAAGTGAGTGCCCATTTCCTTGTATTTGTTTTTTCAAAATTGAAGAAAAGAGAGCAAAGCATATGCCTCACATTGTCATTGGGATTTCTCATATATTTGGCTTCCCAATATATATATTGTGCTCATTTGTGTGGATGGTTTGTTATTTTCTCTTTTCCTTCATTTCCACATTTTAGTTATTTTTATAAATTTGCACAATAAGATAGCACTAGAGCTAAGGAAATAAATTACATAAACTAAGATTTCAAAATAATATAAGATATGTTGTGATGAATTATTCTAGTGGAATATCCATTGTAGTTTACATACCATCTTCAAAGAGATCAACTATGTGCTACAACCACACTTTTCCCTTATTTCTGTAGTTTAAAAACAAAAATTGTGAATGAAATGCCAACATGGAGGCACGACTGGCCAACACAACTGAATTTCAAAATCATAAAATTAAGTGTAATTTTAAATATTGGATCGGAGGAGTGGATTTCGTTTATCCATTATTAGAGGAAGGAGGCAAGCTCACTTGTTTGAAAAGCCACAATACAACCTTAGAGTTATTGTTGAAGTCAGTTCTAGCTCAATCAAACAAACACTTCCTGACAAAAGTTATGATATTGGATTGGAGTAGTGAAGAGCAGAGGACGGTGCACATTCCTCTCGAAGATCTAGGGGAGAGTAGGGAGGGAAAACTCTTCAAGAAGAGAAAAGTTGGCCAAAACAAAAGAAGAGGAAGAGTAGAAAGCAAATTGAGAAGGTGAGAGACTACACTCCCTCCAAAAATGAAGGGATGAAGAGGAAGTACATATGTGTGCAACATGGAAGTGGGATGGGGTTTTTATCCTTCTTTTTCTTCCTTAATTGGATGTTGAGCCTTGTACGCATAAGATTGGTGTGAATAGTGTGGAGCATAATAAAAGGAGGGTGAGGCAATCATGGAGAAAATGGTTGAGTCCTATGCTCTATGAATTTTGGGTATAAATCCCTATGTTTTGCATTTAAGGCCACTGGATTGTGTATCCATGTCTGAGTGGGAAGTGGGAAGCTTAGTGGATGACTAAATCACTGTGATTCTTGTTGTATAACTAAAAAACTACCTAGACAGGGTATTCTAAATCACTGTGGTGCTTGCTAGAGAGTTGATAAACCATCTGGGCAGTAGACTGCAGATCCCTGTGGTGCTTACTATGAAAATATAATTGATAAACCACATGGACGATGTATTCAATCTCCTAGACTGAGAAATAACCCATATGGACCTTGGGTGAAGCCCTGTGAATGGACTCAGGAGAATAAGTGAATTACTATGGTTCTCACTGTCAGAGGACAATTAGTAGATCATCTGGACAACGAACTCCTTCTCTAAGTGTCAACTCAAGACATTGGTATGAAGTTTCTCTTAAGCGTGAATTACCTCAGACTTTGGATCCAACTCAGAGGTAGTCTACTGCAAAAAAGGTTGCAATGTAGTTGGCCTATGGTTGGGTGGAGAGTTGAAGTCCCTCCTTCAATTTCTAGCCACTACATCCCATTCAGATAAGTCCAAAGGTTATGCATATTTTAATTATAGACCATGTCAACCTTGTTATGTTAATATTATCTTGTATATTTATATTTGAATGCCTAAAGATTGTTGTTACATTCCCTTCTAATTATCTTAAATGGTTATGATTTCAATGATTAGTATCACCATGGAGATGTTTCCATACTCATGAATTATAGGCTACTTTATATGATTTGATCTGAGTGTATACATGCATTGTGTTGGTAGGTATTTACCTTATGAATGTTTTTATACAATGTGAGTTTATGCACACTTTCTTTATTGCTACAACTGTGGACTATAATCCATCTAAAATACTCAGAAATTCATAATGTCTTGAAATGAATGATGAAACTACTTAAGAATGGGTTGCAAACATGTGTTAGTGGGTTGCGGACTTGTGTGATCTATTGAAGGATTGAAGTCCAATTTTGGACTATGTTTTTCAAGAACTTTTGGCCTTTGGGTTAATTCCCCTTGCCTTATGAAAATTTATATATCTCCCCTTTTCCTTAGAGCATTGGTTGAATCCAAAAAACCAGAAATTTGGAGTTGGCAAGGGTAGTTTCCTTAAGAATGGCATGTATTTCTCCATGGTTGGATTTTCCCTTTTGTTGCATGAGTATCCAAAAATTTGAAAGTCTAAGGGTTTGGTAAAGGTAACACCTTCATGCAGACCTGGATTTACCCTTAACCAGATGTTGCATCATATATGGGAATCAGAAGATCCCGAGGGTGACAAAGGTTGTTCACCTCTTGGGGATCCAAATGCTCATATGCTAGGATAACTCCCCTTCTACTTTTGTTTGGGGGTCATAGTGCATAAGTAATATCGGGGTCTGCACATGGATGTTGTACTAGCTTTGAAACCAAATATCTAGGGTTGTTGAAAGCTACATGAATTTTCTACAACTCATATACCAAGTAAGCTAGATATAGTTTTAGGCACTAAAAGACTGGTCTGCTAAGGAACCATACCTGGTGGAACCCTTCACCAAGCTATTTGGAAGTTTGAGAATCTGGGAATGTGAAGGAGTTGCACAATAATGCATGCCCAAATTTGGTTAGGTTTGGGCACACTAATACTACTACGGAATGTTGGCATGGCAGTGTCATGGGGACCATATTAAGTACACATGTATGCCATGTGATAATGTAAGGGAGACATAGTATGGACTGACTTGATTAATGTGACATGGTCGAGCTGATGTGGTTTGGGGTGGACCCTAATCTCCAAAAAATTATGGTGGTTTTTCCCCACACTTAATGTAGGTTAGAACTCTTTTAAATCGGGGTAAAATAATTCTAATTGACCCATAAACATGGAGAGTGGTATCACCTTTTTTTCCCATTGAGTGGGTGTTAAACCTTGTGCAAGTTAACTGGGCAAAATCTCAGCACAACCAAGATTGGCAGTTGAGATCGATTAAGGACACCCCCATAAGGGTTGATGTTTAATGACGAGGGGGGTGATGGAGGGGTGAGTAGTTGGGATTGGTGATAACGTACTCATCTTTGATCAATGACTAAGATTCATTTCCCCTCCCTTCTGATATTCAAACCCACCATTGGGGGGCGGGGGGGGGGGTTCGCAATACTAGTTGTTTAGTCGAGGCGATTTCATACCGCAACACAGTGCATGACAAGGCATGTGATCCCGCATACAGGTAAGTGACCACAATAGTGCCACATGGGCTAGGAAAAGGCCATGTGAGTGCCACTAATTAACATGGACCATTCTCATTGGTAAAATTTGAATGGCTATAAAATTTTGATCCATAGATCAGATTGAGTTAAATTCTATATTATCAGAGAACTCTCGACATGTTGATCACAATGATGATATCATAATGCAAAGCCACAAAAAACAATTTTTTTTCTAGTCCCATCTTCATAATAGATCTTAGATATCCGGACAAAATGAATAGGTAACACCTTCCTCAGCTCAAGAATCCTTAAGGAGGTGGAAGGGAGGTGGTTACACCCTAATTCATGAAGAAAGTGAACAGATACATAAAAAGCTATCCAAATCGAGTAACCAATTTAACAAATTGAGTGATAGGTCAATGTCAAATGTTGATTTGATTAAAAGAAAAAGCAACAACAGATGGAAAACATGGATCAAGAGATGGAACAATTACAAAATTATGTGGCAACCATGCTCCCACATACCCTAGATGAGAGGTTCCCTAAAGGTGATATTAGGACACAAGGAAATCATAAAAATAGAGATAACACAATTGTTGAACCTTAGTCACATATGGGAAATATTTTCACAAATGTGTCAAACATAAATATTGAGTTTGAAGATCATGATTATTCATCACTCCAAGACCCACATCATTGGGGGGTCAATTTGGAACCAAGGAACTACTTAATTCCTGAGATTGATATGAGGAAATTTCATGGTAATTATCCTATAACATGGATATTTTCGATTGAGAAATTCTTTAAGCTACACTATGTGCTAACTTTACCAAATGTAACTCTTGTATCCTTATAATTACTGTTATCACTCCAGAAAACTCTACTAGGTTGCAGATCGAAGATGCCTGGTAACATATAATCTTCAATATTGTTCTGTGAACTATTGGAATGAATGACGGTTTGGATCAATCCAAATAACCATTTCAACCCTGCTTTTACTTAAGACATGCATGAACACCCTCAACTTTCTAAGGCTTTAGACCACTAATGTTCAATAGTTTGGAGATTCAATGGATAGATGGAGAACACTGACCATACCGATAGATGCATATATATAAACACATATGAATGGCTACCTACAGGTAGTAAATGACGAATATTGACCATACCGGAAGATGCATATAATAAACACATATTAATGGCTAGCTACAGGCAGTAAAAGCAGCTTGCAAATCTGATTTATCGAAGCAAACATAAGATGACAGTTATCTGGCCTTAGACACAAAAGAAACATGAAAATCCTGTTCAAGTGCATGCTTAGAACAGAAGAGAAAATGGACATTGAACATATAACAACAAAAGAAGCTTATATTTGCTAGAATGAAGATGAGAAGCTTGAATAACAAAGTCTCAATAGTCTCCAAAAGTTGAACCCTTGTTACATTTAGCTTTCAGATATTTATAGCTCTTTACAATGCTCTCGAGCCTTCTGAGGCTTGAGAGGTCTTAATCTATCCCTCTGTCCCTTCAACAACTTTGATGCCCTGGCTAGGAAAGCATGGCTCGGAGGTTTCTTCTTCTAACAAAAGAGTAACTACACTCGGGTCTGTTGCTGCACTGGCAGGGAGATCTTTCGTACCAAGTGTAGAGCCTCTAACTTACACCTCATCATCCACTATTACCTACTATTTTTCATCACTTACCTCTCTCTTTTGCCTCATTTTCAATGTAAAACCACCCAGATCATTACATTAGATGTCATTAAGCATGATCAAGTGAGCTTTGCTAATGTGTGACTGTTTTGTTTAGATTTTGACATATTTACAGGCATTCCGCAGCCATCTGCTGATTCCGCAGCCATTTGCTGATTCCGCAGCCATCTGGTGATCCCGCAGCCTTTTTGTTAATCTCAAGGTTCCACGTGTCATTTTGCCAAATGAGCCACATGGGCACTTAGGAATCAAGGTGCTCGAGGTTCCTGTGCTATTTGTTCAGCCATCCACATCATCTGTACCTCCGATCAATAAGGGTCAAGTCACGGTCAACAAAGGCAGCTTAACGGTGATGCGTAAGTTGTTGGGTCATGTCAGTTCAAACGGTGACTTGTCCGTGTTACGCAGGTTGTGGGGGACATAATCCAACTCTGGATTCAATGCCCATGACGACCAAAACCTCCAGCTCATCCACGCAGGCTTATGACGTGTTATTGAACCTTAATTACGCATGACAGTTAGTTTATTTTTCAGTTTTAGCTGTACGCATTAGGATATCTTTCAGATGCCTATAAAAACTTGCTTCTGCGTACGCTTATGTTACTTTTTAGTTGCTGTGTTTTATGAACTTGTTATAATTTTAGTGCATTCCCAGACTCTGTTTTAATAGTGTTGTTCTAGCACTCTTGACTGTAATTTTCTGCACATGGAGTAATAGAAGCAGTGTTGTTCTGAAGTTTTCAATACCTTGAGTCTTCTTTGGGTTATATGAATGGAGGGCCCCTGTTCATGTTAGCCTTGTATAGTATTTTATGTTCAGTATTTCCTTATTTCCATTCAGCATTCCTTTTCTTGACACATGTACAGTGTAATTTACTTTCATGTTATTTCATTTCCAGCCTTTATTTTAAGCTGATCAGCATTGTTCTTTTGCAGGTTTTTTTACCCGGGATTGCTTGTGTGTTTATGTATTTGCTTTATATCTAGTGGTAGTTTCAGTTGACAGATTCAGAGTTGCTGCCTTTACTTTATTGTCATAGCTGATTTTTAGTTTTATTTCTCAAATCTGTCTGCTAACATATGAATGGTCTCTTTATTACAAATTGTCTATCTTTTAGAGATCAGAATACTAATAACTTGCAGCCGGCTTTGGGTACTTTTTAGACTAATATTTAACTACTTTCTAATCGTGCTTTACACAGTACTATGTGTTAGAGGCAGAGAGTTAGAAAGAGCAAAACATTATAACTAGTCTTTAAAGTAGATTTTTCTCATTTTTTTATCATTTCTTAGACTTATCTTTAGCTACTTCCTAATCGTGTCTTACACAGTACTATGTGTTAGAGGTAGAGAGTTAGGAAGAGATAAACATTATCATTGGTCTTTTAAGTGATTTTCTTACCTCTTATTTGCAGTAGCATGAATGGTGTCTAATGCCATTAGAAAGTGGTTCTTTGCTTTCAGTTCATTTTAATTCATTTATTTCCTTCAAGTTTTTCCTTTTCAGCAAGTAGTTAGAAACCACTAATCACACACCTTCACTCATCTAGAATTCACCTTACACACACCATCACTCATCTATTTATAAATACATCACTCCTCTTAGGAAGATAAATTAACCACAAACAACACCCCAAACGACAAAAAGCTCTAAGAGGTTGCTTAAGTACATATAGTACACCTTCACTTCATCAGCTTACGAGCCCCGGGTTGACAATTAATGACATCAATTTAGGAACACTAAATTGACTAAACATTTTGGCGCCGTTGCCGGGGAAGTGAAATTAAGTAGCCATATTCTTAGAAAAAAAAAACATAAAATTTCAAGGAAAGAAGTTGATAACTTATCAAAGTATGCTCTCCTCTTGCACTGCAAGGTGATCTGGAGGATCAGAAAAGAGAAAGTTATTGATTTGGTAGTTTCTTGAGTATGCTCTCTTCTTGCACCTAGAGTGAACTGGAAGATCAGAAAAAGAACTATTAACTTGACTTGAAGAAAATAATAAAAAATGACATGCATAGAGCTAGAGATTCTAGAGGAAGGTTTTTAGCTAGAGCTCGAGGTTCAATTTTTACAAGTCCATCTGCTTCAAGGGTTAGACAAGAGACACCTCCCTTATCTCCAACCAACACTCCTAGTCCTAGAATTCCTGGAATTCAAGAGCCAAGAGTTGACTCTCCTACACCTTCTATTGAATTTGAACTAGGAAGAGACTCTTCCCTTTCTCCTACAGAAAGACCAATTGTAATTGAGGAAGTAGAATCATCTGAGGAAGAAGGAGAAATCTCTTCTCATCCACCTTTTGTAGAAGAACCAGAAGATTTTGAAATCCCTAGGAGAACCATCATGGCAGAGGAAGAAATAGGTGGTAGAGGTAGAGGTAGAGGAGGAAGAGGAGGAAATAATGGAGGAGGTAGAGGTCCCATTGGAAGAGGAAATAGAGATGGGGATAACTCATTTGGGTTTCCTATCGTTGATGAGGATTCTCGAGCCACCATGAAAAACATATCACCATCTGTCCTCCCTAACTTCCATGGGTTAAGATCTAAGGACCCTGAAACATTTTTATTTGAGTTTGAAGTGGTGTGTCAAACTTATGACTATCTGGATGACTCCCAGAAACTCAAATTGTTCCCTTCAACACTGAAGGATCAAGCCATGAAATGGTTCATGGGGTTACGTACTCAATCCATTAGGAATTGGG